>CM047873.1:7043257-7254572 GCA_026212405.1 Petrea volubilis | reverse complement strand
CATTTTTGACTGAGTTGATGAGGGAATATTGATTGTGCTCCTTTGTGACCCTCTTGATTTGAGAGACTTCAGATGTGGCCCCTTGGCTTTTCGTTTTAGCTTGCCAAATTTAAAAAAAAAAAAAAAGAAGTGTTATACATATATATTGGAATACTGACCAAGTGAGACAATTCTACTCACCTTTCTTGCTCTTTATCTTTCACATGAGATTTCCCTTTAGTATCCTGTACATGTGAAAATAAAGAAGTGTAGTAATATGTTGAAAAATAATTAAAACATGAAACAAATTGAAACATACTTCTGTCACCTTCTTGACACTTCCTGATGGTGGCACTTCCACTTGATCTCTTTCCTCTTGATTTTTTGGATTTTTGTACATACCACCCCTTTATTGTGCCCCTTCCACCACAAAATCTACAATGCATTGGCAAGCCGTGCCTCCCGAACTTCCACCTTCTTGCCCTGCATTTTGCCCCACCTTGTTCTTTTTGGCCTTCAAACTCTTCAATGTCCTGAAGTGTCTTACTTTTGTCAGGTTTCTTAGTGTTCCAGGCATGGTCTCTTTTATAGGGGGAAGCAACATTGGCCTGTTGTCAGTGGCCAGTCATCAGGCCCATCTCCACAACATCAACCAACCCCTTCTGCTTGTTGATATTATTGTCCAACTTGCCATTATCCCTTGAAATACCCAAGTTAGTCATTAACATCTCAATAAACCATATTCATGTGCTCTTTTTTTCCTTCTCCACAACTGCATATGCAATTAGATACATGCAGTTATTTGGATCAATTCCAACTGCACTATAACAAGATGCCTCCATTCATTGACTTCAAGTGACAACCATCAAGGCAAATCACAGGCCTACATCCATCTAGAAAACCCTGTTTAAGAGCACCCTAACAACATAAAACCTTTTAAAGATAAGCTTACCATCTGCCTCTTTTGTTTTGATCTTAACAGTGGTGTCCTTGTTGGTCTTGACAATTCAGCTGCATACCTCCAAAGCAATCCAAATTGCTCCTGCAGTGTACCCAATAGGTAATTTTGCCACTCATACTTAGCCCTATACATTTGATGCCTTACTGAACATCATTTCTGCTCCTTGTGTATAAGAGACATCATGGAGTCAACAGACCATTTTGGATCACTTTTCAGCGACCATTTGTGTATAAGAGACCATTTACTCTTTCAAATCTTGAACACTCATGGTTGTTCAGAAGGGTCTTCACTTGCATGTGTCTTCATCAGGTTCTTGGATGCATATATCACCATGGACAATTTTCATGAATGCATTTAGCTTGAACCTTGTTTTTGTCATTTTTAGTGAAGACATCTCTCTGCCATTGATTATTGAGTATTGTCTCACAGCCTTTCTGAAAAGTTTCACATCAGGAAAGCACAACCCAACATAAAAATTTGGCTCTTTGCATGTCCAATTTAGGGTCAAAAACTGGAAAATCCATCATGCTTCATGGTTTTTTTCAATCTTTCTTTCTTCTTTTTTTTTGACTTGTAACACTTCGTACTTTTTTCTCATACAAACCCCCAGCATTTATGTCAACACTTGCTGCTCACCATCTGAGTTGTCTAAATCACCTGTCTATCAACTTGTCTGAATGGCTTGAATCATCCCCCCACAGACTGCTCATCATCAGATAGTCCAACCTCATTGTTTTCGAACGTACTATCTACATCAAAAGCATCCCTTTCCTACCCCAATCTCCCCTAGTTTTCATCTTTCATTTTGGTGTTCGGACTTGATATTCAATCCTCATTTTGGTGTTCATCTTCATTTTGGACATCCCATTCAACATTCTGACTACACAAGTCTTCAACAAACACACCAACTAACCTCTCTTCATCAATAAAATAGAACAAGATCTATTGCATCTCCATCATGTTGCATTACACTAGCAAAACAAGCATATTTGGCTCATGTCTACTAAACCAAAAACACAAGTTATTATCATTTATATCCAACTCCTTGGCCATACTACCAAGTTCCAACATTGACATTTCATCTTGAGTGCAGTAATCAAAATATTCAAACCTACATCCAACATAAACCCTCTCACCCAGGACACACATTTCCCTCCCAAAATGAATTCTATTGTGAAAAAGTCAGAATTTGTACCTGACAACCACAACCAAAAATTAAAATGTTTCCACAAAAACACAGTACATATACATATAAATACATACAAGCATCGACAACTGTGGTCCCAAGACATAAAAAAAAAAAAAGTAATGTGGGGTTACATTGTCAGCTATACACTCCTACAACAATCCATTCAAAAAAACATAAATAGACAACACAAAACACTAACTAAGGTCCATTCCTTTCATCAAAATCATACAAACCAAGTACACAAGACAAGCTTGGTTCGTGAATAAAAAAAATCCACATGCCCATTCCACTGTGGCATCCAAAAAATTAAAAAAAAAATGGTCAAAATACTCACCATAGTAGGGCGCATTCTTCCCGGGTGGAATATCATCATTGTTTAGCCGTTTCTTCCATGCCATTTTGTGATTATAATGAAAAATTGTACAAGAGAAATCTGGGGGGAGAGGGGGTGAAAGTGCAATGAAAACCCTGGTGTTAAAGGGTGTGTAATCAGAAGCGGGAGAAAAAAAAAGTGTGGGAATAGACGAAACTACCCTACAAAAATCACGCCCAACTCACGTGACACAATTGGGACGGAATATTCTTCAATATTCCCCTAAAATTGGCCATAGGTAGTGTAGATGCAAATTTTAAAAAGGTTGGGTAGTGATGCTGCTAACCCGCAACAGTTGGGGGGCAAAGTGCAAACACCCCAAACGTTGGGGGGGTGGTTGCAATTTACCCAAAAAAATTCCCTAAAACATGCTCTATTTATGGGTAAAAAAACACATTTATCCCTCTAAAATACAAATCATAAAAGGCTCATCTAAAGAACTTTGGTTGAAGAAAATAATCAAGAACAGGAAGCATTATTAAAAAAAATTAATTTGACATGTATAATGTGATACTTTTAAAAAATATCTTAATTGTTCTCCTATTGTGACAGTTCATAAAAGTACCTTAATAAACAATACCAAATTTAACTAAAAGGCATATTTTGTGACCATACAAATTGTCAAAATAAGCTATTTATGGTTCAAATAAGCCTATTTTGACACTTTATAGTATTACGATATATAAGTATATTATAGTTCAGATTTACGATAATTTATTGAGGCATTTTTAATAATGTATCGACACAATGGATATATAAATATGACATTACCGTATTATATATATCAAACTAGATTGTTTTGTAGTAGTGAAGTCGATTCTCTATTATTGCGCACGAAATTGAGTCTTCAAGGCACGACTTCCTCTTACCGAAGTGATATTAATGTGTCGTTTTTAGATTTGAAATAAACGCATTTATTGTTTTCAACTTAAAGTATCGAAGAATCCCTCTTGCAGCCCATAATTTCACTTTGTCCATCATTTTTTGCTCTTACTGATTACGAATTTAAACATTATTCCTATTTTCTCCATTTTTATGTTTTGATGGTAAATCACAAGTCTCGCAGTTGTCTCTGAGATATTTAACTTTCCTCTTAAACTCAATACTTAAATAGTGACATAATAAAACTCGTGCTGCCATACATTATGCCAATAGGCTGTTAACAGAAAAAAGAGAAAATTGACTAAATTTGAGGAAAAAATTTGAGATATAATACTGAATTCAAAAATTCCTAAGCAGATAAAAAACATGAATATTAATGAATAAATTTTGAGACCAAAATGAATTTTCTATGTTTAACTTTAATACTGAGGCCTTTTCTCTCTCAAAGAAAAGTGCTTCCACTGCATCCAACAAACCGAGAAATAAAATCTATAGGCATAAAGTTTATCGCTCAAATAGCACATACCCAATCGAGCATTTAAGCGAATTATTTAAACTTGTAAACTTTGGAGGATGAATAAGTAAGATAATATGCCAAATAATGCAACTCCAATTCTAATACAAGCATAATAATATATACCAAATAAAGCAGCTTGAAAGTCAAAGCACAAACATGTCACGTTAAGATCTAGGTACATTTATTCAAGTTCCAAAACATAAAACAACCCCAAAAAAAATCACAATTTGGAAGAGACAAATTTCAGAGTTGATCAAGTTCAATGGGAGATTTTTTCTGATACACAATTATACAATATTTTCTATTGCACTTATCAATATACGTCGCGTATATTGGTGAGTGGTTATCTATAAGGAGAGAAAAACTTATGATATGAAAAAAATTATAACAGTTCTCACTCTTAATTTTAACCATTCACCATTATATGTGATAGGTAGTGATGAGTGCAGTAACGGATGTTGCACGTTTGTATAGCAGAAAATCTAAACTGCTCATTGGGAATGCCAAGGATCCAACAACTTTATTGAAAGCATCAAAAACTAGCGTAGCAACTGACAACATGAGACGTCGGTAGCTAGACCTTTTTGCTGAACCACCCAGTCAAATTGCGAGACCTGTGCATGTATCATAATGTTCACCAAATCAAATGAATCAATCTTGAGTGAGTATCATAGAATAGAAGGCTCACTTAAGAATCCCTCTCACATTTTATTTCTTTTTTTTTTTTTCCTCAAAAAGAAGAAGAAGAAAGAAGAAGAACAACAAGAAGAAAGAAAGAAAGAAAATCAGTCGCGTTTGATGTGAAATCAATCGAACTATATATCAGGGTGTAAAAGTTAGCTAGCTTTAAATAAATCAAGTCTCGACTGTACATGATTTACACAATATATTAGTTAGAAAGTAAATTATTCAAGTTTTTGATAAAACAAACTCCCGGATCAAATTGACATTTTACCATTTTCACCCTAGAGATAGAAGCTTGTGTTGGTGTTTTATTGCGTGCGGAAGTCTGTTGGGTAGATGTGAAGCATAACAAAACTATAATACAGAGTTTTTACTGAGAAATGAAGTACTAGGAAATGTAATACACGAACAAGTTTCGCCGCAGAATCCTGATGGTCTTACTAGAGGTTTTAATTACTTGGTTTTTCTTGAATTTGTTTGATACAAATATGATGTTAGAGTACACTATTTATAGACTTATTTTCATCCAACTTGTACTCTAGTCCAAGTTCCAAGTATGTGCATAGTCGGAAGTCCAAAGTCATATTCAAAATAAATCTTTTCAACCACTTATTTAGGGAAAATAAAATTGCATTTCCAACAGCATGTTCATATTAAAATTTTATTATAAAATAAATGATTAGAGATATTTTTATAACCTATAAACGTGACTCTTCAAATTTTCTATAAACATATATTATTTAAAAAATCTGAAATGTTGTAAAAGTTTTTGATCAAAATAGCCAAAATGGCAACCTTGTTACCTGTTACGAGAAGAAGCAGGTTTCTCAAGCTTGTCTTTGTCAGGCCTTGATAAGGTTACAGGTATATTTTGGATATCTTGTTCACAGACTTCACACTTCATGACGTTCCCTCCTTGAATTGCACAGTTTTCATGCATCAGAGTCATACGTTTGCATCCGCACTTTATCTTAAGTACATTGTCTACTTCAAATATGTTGAAGCAAAATTTGCAAACAGCTTCCTCTTTAGGAATCTTTTCATCTTCTTCTCCTGTTGCATGAGCATATATCAAATGCTCTCTAAATGAACAAAATACGTAAAGAAAGGTCATACATACCAAGGTAATCATCATACCTTCACTCATTTAACATATGATCTATTTATACATGTATAGATTAACCTAATATCATGTATGTCACTACAAGAAAACGTGCTATTTTCGGCGGAAAATTCGGCCAAAAATTAAAAAACGATAAAAAAAATTTATTTTTGAATTTTTCGGCAGATTTTCGATCGAAAATTGCTCCGAAAATAAAAAAATAAAAAATAATATTTTTTTAAATAAAAACTAAATAAAAAATAATAATTTTTGAATTTTTCGGCAGATTTTTGGTGGAAAATTCCGCCGAAAATTTAAAAAAATAAAAAATAATAATTTTTTAATAAATACAATAAATTTGAATTTTTCGACTGATTTTCGGTAGAAAATTCAGTCGAAAATTTAAAAAAATAAAAATAATTTTTAAAAAATAATTTTTAAATAAAAATAATAATAATTTTGAATTTTTTGGAGGAAAATTCCTCCAAAAATTTAAAAAAATAAAAAAATAATTTTTTAATAAAAATAATAATTTTTAAATAAATAATAATAATTTTATAAAATTTAAAAATATATTAAATTTTAAAATTTTGGATTTTTATTTGAATTATTATTATAAAATTATGATTATTCTTATTATTTTAATTAGAATTAATTGAATTTTTGTATGCTATATATATATATATACATATATATAATATTATGTATTATATATATAAATTTTTAAAAAAATTAAAATATATTAAAATTTTCAATAAATAAAAAACTTATTATTATTATTTTTTATTTTGTTTTATTTTATTTGAATTGTTGTGTGCTATAAATATATAATGTAATGAATTATGACAACAAAGTGAAGATAACTTAATGGTAATAGAGTTGTTTGTTAACCAAGAGGGCAAAGGTTTGAAAATTTGTGGCAATTTGTGGCAATTTCGAGTGTATAAATTCACGCGCCTGCGAGTTGGGGTGAAGTCACGGGTTTGACTTCTAGGTTGGACAATTGGAATTTCATTTTAAAAAATATAAAAAACAATTTCAGAGGAATAATCCGTCAAAATTTAAAAAAAAATTCAGCAGAATAATCTGCCGAAAATTTAAAAAATTTCGGCGGATTATTACGCTGAAAATTTATTTAATTAAAAAAAATTCCGCCGAAAATTGAAAAGTGACGAAGGTTTATCCGGCGGATACGTTCCGTAGGAATTCCGCTGAAAATCCATCGAAAAATTCGCTGAAAATACATTTTTTTCTTGTAGTGTGTACGGTTGTAAACATAGTCATTGCCTGAATTAAGAGACAATTTAATTTTTTTTAATTATTAAAATAGTAAAGATGAGGAACTGTTGGATTAAAGATATTTGCGAGAAGAAGTAGAACCAAAATCAACGCCATTTAGATTTTTAATGAAGCTAAATTTGTTATGTTCCATGTATGCCCGATTTCACGTACGTGCCTAACTTTATAGCATTTGGGTTATGTTCTTGCACTACAAGAAAAAAGTAATAAGTGGCAATATAAAAATTATCATTAATTATTATATAAAGTGATAATACATTCTATTTTGTCACTAATTAAGTTTTTTGGTGACAACAATTTTTATGTTGTCACTGTATCACTCAATGGTGACAAGAAGTAATGTTTTAGTTGTTACCATTAACAATTAGTGACACACCTATAATGATAACTTGACAACAATAAAAATTGTTATTAGGATTTTGTGACAAGATTTTATTGCCACTAAATTGCCACAATAAGTGTGTCACTAATTATCATTTCTGCATTATGTTGCCACCTTTTTACAATAAGTTGTCATCATTGACATTGTGCATACTATGTTTTGTGACAACATCAATTTGTTGTCATCAAATGTATATAATTAATTAATTACAACTTTTTGATTATCACTTATATTATAATAAATTTACTCATTTTTTTGTAGTGTTGACTTCATCATCCAAATTTTTGCTTTTCTATTATAAGTTTCGTAGTTTAATTTATTTAAATAAATATGGGGCTTAACTAAGGGTTCTAATCATGATTGATTTTTGGAATATTTTTAGGCACAAATAGTTGGGTTTGTCTAAAATAAGGTACCCTTAGTATTATGTTATTATTAGGTTAATATTAGGTACTCTAGCAAGTGTGAGAGTACATGTTATTTGTATAATATGCACTACAATAAAAAATAATATTAATGACAAGATATAATAGTGGCATAATAAAAGTTGTCACAAATAATTGTATTAAGTGACAACATCTTCTAATTTGTCACTAATTAAGTTTCTTTAATGACAACAACTTTTATCTTGTCACAATATGCACTCAATGGTGACAAGAATTAATATTTTAGTAACAATCATTAACAATTAGTGACACACCTATAATGAAAATTTGGCGACAAAAAAATTTGTCATTAGGATTTTGTGACAAGATTTCATTATCACTAAGTTGCCACCATATGTGTGTCACTAATTATCAATTTTACACTATGTCCACATTTTATATTATGTTGTAACTATTGATATTATGCAAACTATGTTTTATGACAACATATTTTTTTTGTCAATAAATGCATATAATTAATGACAACTTTTTTATTATGACTTGTTATATTGTCACTAATTTACTCATTTTCTTGTAGTGATGTTGCAATACCTACAACTTCTTGTTTAAAAATACTTCTTTCATAGCTTGTTACCTACTAATTACTTATAACATTAAGTTTTATTTATATGTAATGTGATGTATTAAACTAACTTTATCAAATCCACTCATTCATATCTTTTTTGTTTGTTTTTTAAATTAAATTCTATTAGATATATTTTAGCATGTGTCCACAAAAATAAATTTCATTGTATCTTAATTAATATATCAATGTTAATTTTCACAATTACAATTTATATCACTCTTAATATATTCTTTATTTTAAGAGTAGGGAAATTAACTAAACAAAAAACATATATTTCTATATATAGAAAATAAAAAGAAAACTAATCTATTAGGTTCTAACGGAAATAAACATTATACGGAATAACTTTATAATACACCATACAAATTGAAGAATGTAATTTAGAAGTGTAACTATCTTATAATTTCAAATAAATTATTTCAAAAATTTGTTATATTACACAAAGTTTATCTCTTATGAAATATATGTGTTTTTCATTTTTTTTAATCATTGCAATTTGTCAATAGTATAGAATAAAATTATGAAATACTAGATAATTATAATATTTCATATTTTGTTGGTAAAGACAGATTTTTTTTTTCTATACTTATAAAAGAATTAATTTTAAAGAGGCGTTACTTTTATTTTTCGTTTTACTTTTTCGAGTTTTGATCTCGTTTTTAGTTAATTCATACTAATGTAAAATATTATACTTGTAAAACTTTAATATCTTTTTGTTAAATTACTTAAAATATAGAAAAATAAATTCATACTTTTTCGTACTTTTGTTTCTTTTAATTAAATTCTATTAGATGTATTTTAATTTTATGTGTCCACAAAAATAAAATTCCATTGTATTTTAATTAATATATCATGTTAATCATCAAAGTCACAATTCACATCACTTTTAATGGATTCTTGATTTGAAAAGTAGAGAAGTTAACTTAAAAAAAAAATTATATTTCTATACATAGAAAGTAACAAAAAATACCCGTTGGGTTCTAAGAGAAATAAGCATTATATAGAATCACTATATAATTAACCGTACAAATCTAAGCATGTAATGTAAAGCTGACTATTTTGTAATTTAAAATAAATTATTTCAAATATTTATTGCATTATACAAAGTTTATATCTCATATCTATACTATATATTAAAGTGTGTTTTTATTAAAAATTAAAAAAATGAAGAGCATCTTTATATTGTTAAATATAGAACAACTAAATTTTTATGTTGTTTTATAAAAAGTATAGATAATTATTAAAAAAATAAATTAGACTTAATTATGTAATTAGGAAAGAGAAAATATATGACTAAGTTGAATAGTGGAGAGAGAGAGAGAGAGATAAAGAGAAAAAAATGTTTTATAACTTCGGAAGAAAGAACATAGAAGATAATACAGACATCCAATAAATAAAAAGAGAACGCATTTTGATTTTGGAGATAAAGATAAATAGTTATAGATAGCCAATCAAAATTCAATTCTTAAACCTGTTGAAAAGGTAAAAATTGACACATGCCGCTTAATGAAAGACCTACCTAATATAAACTTGTATGATACGATCTTATTTTAGAAGACTCCAACACTAATACCGACGTGAATACTTTAGATAGCTACGTATACACACAGTACAACATTTTGATAGTTATCTTTTGACGTAATATTATTTTTCAAAAAAGCAGTTTTCGAAGTAAAATTTTAATACCAGCTATCGAGTTCTGTGAATTTAGTTACTCTATTATTCAATTTATAAAGGAATGTATTTGTTTTTCAAGAAATTTCATACATTTCAGCAAAATCATTTATAACTTGTACGAATTTTTTTTGTTACAAAATTTTACTTTAAAATCATAGCTTTTATTAGGGGTTTGTTCTCAATAATTAATTTTGATTAATTAGAAACTAATCCACTTAGTTATTTTTTTGGCAAAATTGCATTTTTCATCCTTATTTGGTTGGAAGTAGCAGAACAACGGGTACAGAGGTGCACGGTAGTGGTAAAGGTGGCTATTCCACTGCCTCCGGCTGTCTTGACTCCTATCTTTTCATATAATTAACATCCTCATCTTATAGGCAACACAAATATAACCAATTTTAAGATTGGATAAAACTTGGGGGACCGATTTCTAAGTGTGTCTTTATGTGTGTTGCACTAAGGAAATTTCGACAATTTCAGGGAAATCTTCGGCAAAATATGGCCAAGATTGAAAATGCCAAACATCAAAAGGAACGGGACTAAATTAAATGCAAGTTTGCCTTATTTTTACTAAGGTCCATAAATATTAATGGAAGTTTAAAAGCCTTCATTTGATTGATCTCATAAATATACGTAATTTGAAGATTAGAAAATTTTTATAAATTTAGTAATTAATAAATTAACATAAGAATTAGAACTAGTAAGTCAATGATTTACTTGACCACAAACTCCAATATTCTTATAAATTACGTAGTTAGGAACAATATCGAATTTTCAAATTCATAAAAGATGGAAGATATTATTTCACACAAAAAAAAATTACTTACAGTCACTTTAAACGCATGCAGATATTCAATTAATACCAACTAATCAAATGTACCCATAATAAAACACATGCATGATAAATTTTCTTTTCTTTAAAATATAATTCAGAAAAACATAAAGATTAGGAATAAATAGTCACAGAGTAATTTTTGCAACCATTCTTTGTTGATGCAATTGTCGGAAACTATGTTTTTGTTGAGCCATTTTTATTTTCAAGACTAGTTGTTGGGGCACACTTGATGTATGTGGAAAATACATGTTTAAATTGTGAATATAAAATTAAAATATTTCTTAGATTTTATATATTATTATTATTATATATTTTTAATTATTTTTAATGTATGTATTTTATTAAATTTGTTATAGAAAAATAACTTAAAATAAAGATAGAATTATAAAATTAACAAATAAATAAGAATATAAAAAGTTTAAAAAAAAATAAAAAAAAGATATGAAAAAACATATAAATTGATAGAGGAGAGAGAATGAGAAAATAAATAAACTAAAAACACGTTAATATTGGGAGAAGAGAGAGTATAAATGAGAGTGGAGATACCAGAAAAGACCGATGTAGTTATTAGACCTCCTAAGCATTTTATTAATAGTATAGGTGCACTTCAAACTACTTGAGTTCTTAAGTGATATCAATATTATTTTCATTCAACTCCTAGACTAAACTTCTAGCGTTTGGCATGAAAGAGAATTGAGAAGTCTTCAGCTGAAAAACATGAAACTTGAATTACGTACCATCAACATTACTTTGAGGTGTCTTGACTCTCACCATAAGCAGATCCTCCTCCTAAAATTGTGAGAAAACTGTGTAAAGTTAAGAAAATATACATTCTTTTTCTCGACATATATATATATAATCATATTATTTGTTCATAGTCATTAGTTAAATTAAAATATATGCTATGACTTAACTACAGTTTATGAAAGAACTCAAAATTAGAACGAACTTTTAAATAGAAAACTGACCTTTAGCTCCAATGACCATGAATTAGACAAACCATCCTCACGATACGAAGGCGGTCTAAATGCCTAGTTAATTTGTAGAGAAGAAAGAACACAATTCATAATTTTGAAATATAAGGAGAGTATGAAATCAAGATATGTATTTTATTAATCAAAAGAAAAGTCTGGAAAGAAAGAGAGTTTTGACATGAGAAATCCATAAATCAAGATACCAATAAACGGAAAGTCATTGTAGGAAAAAATAATAGTAATAACAAAATATAAAAGTGATAATATAAAAGTTGTCTCCAATAATTGTATTAAGTGACAACACTTTCTAATTTGTCACTAATTAAGTTTTTTCAGTGACAACAACTTTTATCTTATCACAATATGCACTTGATGGTGACAAGAATTAATATTTTAGTGGCAACCACTAACAATTAGTGACACACCTATAATGACAATTTGTTGACAAAAAAATGTCAGTAGAATTTTGTGACAAGATTCCATTATCATTAAGTTACCACCATAGGTGTGCCACTAATTATAAATTTTGTACTATGTTGTCACTATTGATGTTATGCAAACTATGTTTTGTGACAATATAATTTTTTGTCACTAAATGCATATAATTAATGACAACTTTTACATTATCACTTGTTATATTATTACTAATTTACTCATTTTTTTGTAGTGAGTGTTTTATTAATATATATATATATAAATGTCAATATATATAAAAAAAACTCCCGTGAACTATATGCCAATGCAACATATTACCCTTCTATCAATAAATTTTTTTCACTTGACCCCTCCATGTTGCTAACATGGTGATTGTATGACTTGACACTTCTACGACTGTTTCATATACCTTTTAGTCGAATAGACTTTACCTCCTCTATAGTATATCATGCCATATGTTCACCTCCTAAACCAATGAATCATATGGCCGATGAGGCCTAGCTTAACTGGCGAAGCTGAGGCCCCAAGACTCTAAAGGTCTTGGGTTCGATTCCCACCGATGAATGTGTGGACTTTATTCCTACCTTTATGGTAATTTATTATCCTACTTTAATAGTAGTTTATTGTAATAATTTGTCTATAGTTTGTGAATGATTTAGTTTGAAATATGATGTAATAGTTTGATTTGTACTCGAAGAGTTATTGATATAGTCCGATGATATGTATTCAAAAAAAAAAAAAAAAAACCAATGAATCATATGACTTAAATCTAACTTAAGTTAAACGATCAAAAAAGAAAAAATCTAACTTAAGTTCTTTATGAGGGATGTTAATTTCAGTGAGTATGGATTCAGGTCGAGATAGGATTATAAGTTATATAACAAGAAGAATGTCAAACCGAATGTAACTCAAATTGTTGATCAACCCTTACACAACTTAATTGGGTTCAAGTTGGCTTTACATCAACCTGATCTATTGTCAGGTCACACAACAATTAGAGAAACTGGACCCAATCCAACCCGATATGTTTTCTTTTTTTTTTCCCTTTATTTATTTCATTTATTTTTACTACAAGAAAACACATTCTTTGCTAACAGAGCAATTCATCAAAATTTAATGCAATTATGTTTTGTGACTAATTTTGCTCGCCCTAATCCATTAATAAATGTCTTGTCACTAATTGCTTTTTAGTTCTATTTTAACATAAATCCATCAAAATTTAATCATAAATAACATATATTTGTGACAAAGTCTATTTATCAAGAATTTCTCATTAGTAAATGGGGTGTTGTCTTGAAATTTTTTTAAAATATCCTATATTTATAAAACTATTTTCAAAATATCCTACTTTATTAAATCCTTTTCAATTTAGCCCTTTTGAATGGTGACTTTACTAGTTGAATAGTAATTCCACTATTTAAATTTTATTTATTTGCTTTATTACCTCAAGACTTTAGGTTTGTTTAAGGTTTGATACCTCATATCTAGAAAAAAGAAGGTAGATCCCATTTTTCATGATATATGAATTTTATTAAGTTTATTCTTTCTCAATTTTTAACAGTTATTAAAATATAATTTTATATTGTCTTTTTCATTTCCCAAAGTTCTTGAATATCTTCTTCTATGTGGTCTAAATCTTCAACATATTTATCAAGAATTTCTTTATTAATACTTTTATTGATTAAATCAAAAACATAATCTTCTTTATCATTATATGTTGCAATAGCTATACTTAGATCTTTAGGCAAATTCTCTGGTGCTGTTAAAATTGTTATTCTATGTTTATAATTTTTTTCTTCTTTTAAATTGATTTTTTATGATATCGAAATCCTTACCCATTTATATCCTCAATTTATATGAACAAAATAAGAAAACATGCTGGCAAAATCATGATTACTTAATGAAGTACTCTAAAACTATAAATTTTCATAAAACATGCAGAGAAATCTTAATATCTAAATTTTTTTAAAAACATATTACCTCCTTTAGATCTTCAATTCTTTAATCTTCCTCGGGACTCATCTTCTTTCACCTTGACAAGCTTGACTGGTTTTCGCCCAAACGTCCTCCTACAGGACTTACAGTTCCAAACGGCTGCTGTCTCAAACGAAGCAATCACTACGGCCTTCTTAGGATTTGAGAATTTAGGATAATAAGGAGAAATATAAGGTTAAAAAGATTCTTATATTAAAATCTCAGAAACTTGAATCTATGAAAACAAAGTGGCTTTATTTCCTTCAAAAGAGATTTATACAAACATTCTTTAGAAAGGTTTACAAAGATTTATACAAACATTCTTTCAGCAATATAGCACCAGAATCTGAGATGCGTATCTAGATTCAAGTTTGTATAAATCTCTTTTGAAGGAAATAAAGCAATTTTGTTTTCATAGATTCAAGTTTCTGGGACTTTAATATAAGAATCTTTTTAACCTTATATTTCTCCTTTTATCCTAAATTCTCAAATCCTAAGAAGGCCGTAATGATTGCACCATTTGAGACAACAGTCGTTTGGAACCGTAAGTCCCGTGGGAGGGCGTTTGGGCGAAAACCAGTCAGGCTTGTTAAGGTGAAAGAAGACGAGTCCCGAGGAGGATTAAAGAATTGAAGATCTAAAGGAGGTAATATGTTTTTAAAAAGATTTAGATATTAAGATTTCTCTGCTTGTTTTATGAAAATTTATGATTTTAGAGTACTTCATTAAGTAATCATGATTTTGCCAGCATGTTTTCTTATTTTGTTCATATAAATTGAGAATCTAAATGGCTAAGGATTTCGATATCATAAAAGATCAATTTAAAAGAAGAAAAAAATTATAAACATAGAATAACAATTTTAAAAGCACTAGAGAATTTGCCTGAAGATCTAAGGATTGCTATTGCAACATATAATGATACAGAAGATTATGTTTTTGATTTAATCAATAAAAGTATTAATAAAGAAATTCTTGATAAATATGTTGAAGATTTAGACCACATAGAAGAAGATATTCAAGAACTTTGGGAAATGAAAAGGGCAATAGAAAATTATATTCTAATAACTGTTAAAAATCGAGAAAGAATAAACCTAATAAAATTCATATATCATAAAAAATGGGATCTACCTTCCTTTTTCTAGATATGAGATATCAAACCTTAAACAAACCTGAAGTCTTGAGGCAATAAAGCAAATAAATAAACTATAAATAGTGAAATTACTATTTAAATAGTAAAATCACTTTTCAAAAGGGGTAAATTGAAAAGGATTTTATAAAGCAAGATATTTTGAAAATAGTTTTATAAATATAGGATATTTTTAAAAAAAATTAGCATGAATACAACCCCATTTTTTAGGTGGTTTTGTCAAAAGGTAATATTTAAATTATTTATTAATCATATCAAACTTTATTCCGCTTTATAAAATTATTTAATTTAGTAAAAAATGGATTATATCATATTTTATTAATCTTCACAAAAATAAAATGATTACAGTAATATCAATGTGATATATAAAATTGTCATACTAATAATTTATAAAATTTGACATTTTTTCTCCTGAACTAGTTAAAAGACATTACGTGTTTTATAATTTAAAAACTTTCTACTTAATCAAAATTTTCTCAATGAACTTAAATTCAACGTTTGATTTTTGGATTTTGATAATAAAAAAAAAATAGGAAGAAATTTTTTTTCTTTGCTTCAAATGATGGTAGTTCGTTTTTCTTTCATTTTTTTTTTTTCCTTTTACCCCTTTTCTCACTCTGCAATCCATATAGTTCAACGGGTCCGTTCAGACTCAAATGGGCGATCTGTTTACTAACAGTGATTACTTGAAAAAGTATAACTTCTTATTCTAAGAAAACAAAAGTAATCATTAACGGATGGAGGTGAAGAAAGGGATGAAATTTCCGCTTCAAGGAGCAGGGGATCAAGGCCTCCTTTCGCTAGCTTTTGCTTCTCTAGCTTTCTAACAGGATGAAATGAAAATGAAAATATGAATTTATGATTAAAAAACTAATTGAGAATTTATCTTAGACGAACACAACATATGATTACACAATAACTGTAATTATTCAAAAAATTATAACATTTTTACTTTATTTGGTTTGGTAAAATAAAAAACCATGCATCCGTTAAGATACTCACATAAGGTCGCCAAGTTTTGGACTCGCCGGAATCCGTGTTTGGTTCCACTGGAGAATTGTTATCCTCTGTTGAGCCCTGTTTATACATCAGGAAGAAAAAAAAAATTTAATTTTGGCAAAGTAAATAAAACGAATAAATCAAATTGGAGGCTAAATCTGTTGATGATTGTGTTAGATAGCTATAGAACCTTACAAACTTCATTTATATAAGTATATAAGTTGGGATATTAACTGAAACTATATGCGGAGCAAATTTAAGAAAAATAGGTGAATAACTTACAGATTGATTATCAAGAGGCGGAGAATTTGTTTCCGCTTCCATCGTCGATATTAATAAATAATAATCTAATTTCACATAGACCTCGAGTTACTCTTCTATTTATGAATATCATGGGCTATGGGCTAGAGTGAGTTGACTTTTCAAAAGGAAAATTACAGTTCCATTAAAGGTAAATTATATTTACGGTCCTTGAGGTATGATATAATTATAAATTAGATCATCTTATTTTAAAAACTATAAATACTCCTTCGAAATTTAAGACTTTATTGTAATATTAATAGAGATATCTGAAAGATAACAATTCTACAGCCATAGTATTTAATTCAGCCATCAAAAGATGCGCATCATCGAGCCCAATAAAACCTCTCAATCAATTTCTTATTTCGCCGATTAATTTCACTTTATATCACAATCGAAAATATCATCTATAATTCAATATAGACAGTACTTTTTATTGAAATGAACTTTATATATAACTTCTATATTTTGTACTTGTCAAAATCATGTGAAACTCATTTCAGAATCTAGCCGAAATTAATAGAAATGCAACTCGTTATTATATTCTACTTGATGAATAATGAATTTTATTGAGCTAATATATACTTTTGGAGGATATTTATAATTTTTAAAATTAAAAATACTAATTTATAATTATGTTATAAATCAAGTGTGTAGAAATAATTTGCCCTCTTTTATAGGATCAAAACTGGTCTGCCAAAAGTCAAACTGTGATTCTTTCACGTATTAAATAGCGTCATTGTATGAAAGGCACAATTCCGACAACCGACAGCGCACCAACTGACCGCAGAAACTCTAGGCTCAGGGTGTGCGGTATTTTAATTTGTATTTGATATTTTGATTATAAATAATGTAATTAATTGATTGCTGCAAAATAATATAAGACTAATATATCAGGCACGCTCGATACGTATTTAAAATAAAATTGAAATGTATTATGCCTAACTAGTCAAAAAAAAATCTTGAAAAAAATTAACATAAAAAACCTTATGTTTGTTAAATGTGCCATAAAAAACCTTTGTATACTACACGTGCGTTGATTGCGAAAATTATTATATTTCAGCTACTAAAATGACATTTTCACCCTGAAATTTATTTCACTTATTTTTTATTTTCTTCATCTAAAATAATAAAAAAAAACTTCATTTGAGTAGGAAGAAACAAAAGTGTAGATATTGGAAAAGAGCTGAACAACAACCTCAATATCTGGCTTGAGTACACTTCATCTAATATACAAGACTATGGTAATTTCAGCATACACAATATCTTCATTCATATTACTTCATACACAATATACATAGTGGCATCACGCTGGGCTATTTACCAAAAGGTCTCTAGTTCGACTCCCTCTAGTAACAATGAAATTCAAATAATTGAATAAATATCAGGTTGGTCCGCAAAGGTAGGTGCAGGTGCTGGCTGGTCCAATGAAGTAGCACGCTCGTTTTTTTTTTAACTAATATTTTTTTTAGCCACGGATTTTTCCGTAACTAAAGTTAATTATTTAAAAAAATTATTTAATTTAGCCACAGATAAATTCATAGTTATTTTTTAATATTTGAAAAAAATTAATCAATATTAGCCACAAATTTTTCTGTGGCTAGATTTTATTTTAATCGAAATAAAAAAACTGGGTTGGCCACAGAAAAATCTGTGGCTATAAGTCCGTGGCCATTTTCCGTGGCCAAGCTTAGCCATACCACATTTGGCTACGAATTTTTTCCTTGGTCAAATCCGTGGCTATATTTTTTGGCTACAAATTTTTGTCAAAATTCATGACTAATATGTGGCTATATCCATATTTTCTAGTAGTGATAATTTGGCAACTCCTCAGGATTTAATTAACAAAAAGCTCTTCAAACCGTAACTTATAAGTATGCTTTCTCCACACCAATTCAATCACTTCCACTACTCAAACTCATAAATTGAACATACCATTATGTTCATCAAGAAAAATCAATCAAGCCCTGATAAAATTCCGTTGAAAAATTTAACCAAAATTTAATCAAGCCCTGATAGAATTGGATTTTCATTGAACATTTTTAAGTGATGTCAACATTAGTCACACTAGGTGGGTTAACTAAGACTGTCAAACATGGGCAAATTCCAATGAATTTTTAGTAATTTTTAATACAACGGGGGTTTTGAATTTTTAAGTGATGAATATTCTCGCTAATTTCCCTTGAATATTTGAGTGATTGTTTATGTTCTTGTCTTAATTAATTGTCACAAGTACTTAATTTATTTTCACTAAGTTTATTTGCTTTCTATTAACCATTAACTAACTTTGTAATTACAATCTATACTATTATATAAAGGGGCAATACCCTTTAATAGTTACTTTTGATCTACTTGTTTTTTTTATTTGACAATTTTTTTTTTTTACTTTTTCTTTCATCTCGCCTCTTACACTTTCTTTTTATTTTCTTTCCCTTTTTTCCTCTCTCCCTCCTTCTCTCATGTCTCTATCCTCTTTTATCTCTCAATACTCTTCAATTTTATTTTTTTTTCTAAATTTCTTTATAATTGTTTTCTTTATTTTAAATTAGTTTATTTTTATTTATTACTAATTTTATAAATCTATTAAAAATAATTAAAAATATTTTGATAGTATAGATACTATCAAAAAAAATTGGTAAGTCATTAAATCAAATTATTATTTTTATTATATGTACGCATCTAGTGTGCCAATACTACTAATTTATAATTATTTCTTTTTTTTATTTTAAAGTATTAAAAACATGGTGTTTATCTTTTACCAACTTTCCAAGTTGAGGGATTGATGAGGGGAAGATGTCCTAATAAGAAGGAAGAGACGCATCAAAAAGTAGTTAAATAATAAAAATGAGTGAAAAATGGGTACACGAAAATTAAATGCTATAACAAAATTGATAAACAAACAGAATAATAATTAACAATATTTAATACTTAATATCAATTAATTATTTTTGTAATCAAAAAGTGAAAACTGGGATTTTATATTAGTATAAATTAATATTTATAATGATAGAATATTTAATTATTCACTTAAGTAATTTAAATAACTATATATGTTAAATAATAAAAATGAGTGAAAAATGGGTACGCGTAAATTAAATGCTATAACAAAATTGATAAACAAACAGAATAATAATTACAATATTTAATACTTAATATCAATTAATTATATTTGTAATCAAAAAGTGAAAACTGGGATTTTGTATTAGTATAAATTAATATTTTTAATGATAGAATATTTAATTATTCAATTAAGTAATTTAAATAACTATATATAGTGTTTATTTAATTATTTATAAAATAGAGGAATTTTAAAAATATTATTACAAATTGTCTCATATTTTTTCAAGCGAAACAACTTTTACTCTTTTAATTTTTTTTTTTAAAAAAAAAATCATTTTATCATATATTGTTGTATGTTGAATTCACAATTCATCTGAAAAATGCATTGATTTAAAAATAAATCTATTTTTATTAGTAATACATGACAGTAAAACTTTTTGCTAAGTGACGTATTAATTTAAAGTTGACTTGTCATAATTATTAGTTAATGAGTATACCAGTGTAAATTATAATCAATTACTACGAAATTAATATGATTAAGATTACACCAGAAATAATATCTTTAAAATGGACAATATAAGTTTAGTTATAATTAGACAATAATTCAATTACTATTTACTTGATTATGTTAAGATTAATTTTCTATATAATTATTGTGTTAAACAAATCACCATTGAGAAGAAAAATATATATTTTATACATTATATTGTCTATTAAGAGAAAAGGTTGATAATTTAATTTTTCTAAAAGATAATATCATTACTCCTATACCAATAAATAAACCCGAAAGCTATTTGACAAGGGCAAAATAAAAATCAACAGAATTGCGCATCTTGTGATAAAGACATTTCCTGAAGGGAGGGCACTGATGTAGTAAGATTTTTGAGAAGAAAACAAGAAATGTGGATTTTATAGAGAGAATTAAGCAATTTTTTTTTTTTTTTGTATGTAATCAGTGTAATTATTTAAGAAACTACTTGAAAATGGAGAACGCAATCAACAGCTACTCGAGATTCGTTACTAATTAGGTGGCTAGCACATTGGATATTCTATTTTGAATTGTGTTTAATCTCCTATTCCAATACGTGGAGATATGCCAAGTGTAAAGATTTTAAATCAAATATATAATTAAAGAAGTAATTTTATATACACAACATGTATATAAATTACGAAACAAAAGATAAAACACTATTTTAAAATAAAGGATCATATCCGATTTACGAGACGAGATGGAAAAAAAGAGCTAGGCGACAAATTTAGTCATACACCATAGGCATAGTAAGGAGCTAAGCTCAAGCACGAATAACCATCGACTAGGACGTAACTAAGGCGGATGCACGTCAAAATTCATTATTTCAAACTATGTTTCATCTCCTATTTCAATCCACAAATATACGCCAAGTGTAAAGATTTCGGATCATGTAATTAAGAAAATAATTTTATACACATAGCATGAATGTGAATTATAGAATATGAGATAAAATACTATTTTGGAATAGAGGATTTTATCCGAGGTGGATAGGGATGGCAACGGGCTTGGGTTTGGCGGGTCCCCGACCCGCTTGGGGCGGGATTCAAACTTGATAATCGGGTCTTGGATCTAAAATTTTAGACCTATGCGGGTTCAGGTTGGGCCTTATGTCCACCTAGACCCAATCTAAACCCGAACCATATATGTATTTATATATATATATATATTATAATATTTTTTTATTAAATATTATATTATAATATATTTATAATATAAAAATATATTTATTAAGTTTCTTGTACATTTTAAAATGATTGTTTCAAAAAAAAATTGTCTATCATGATCAAATCCCATATCTATATTTTATGGGTCTGTGTCTATATATATATATATATATATAGAAAGCAACAAAATTTTAAGTTATGGTTAAAATTTATAGCAAAATGGCATTATATTTTTCAGGGCTAGATCGATGTGGAAAGAGTTGCAAATTGCGATGGGTGAATTACCTGAAACCTTGTGCCAGACGAGTGAGCTGCACCAAAGAAGAAGAAGATCGTATTGCCAAACTTCATGATGAACTTGCAAACAAGTATGATTTCACAATCAATCCATTTGGGTATTCAAATCTCTAATCTGTATTAATTCCGCAAAATTTTTGCCTGGAGTCAAACTCAACAAGTTATATGATTGGTTATCATTCTCCCCACATTATACACGAATTGCGTGATAAATATAATACACTCCTTACGTCATCAACATTGATTTGATTGAATCGAACTTGGAATAGAATTCCTTCCGTAATTCTTAATTATCATTTGATTATAAACCAATGTTTGTTGGTAATTGAGCACAGAAATCAAGCAATTTTGCTAATTATGTATTAAAATTTTATATATTGAAATACTTTTTGTTCATATATATTGGTCAATACGTGCCATTCACACCAAATGCATATAATTTCATTTTTCAAAATTTACTTGGAAAAACACAGTGCAATCAACGCCTTGTTGATATTCTTTATTGATTAGACTGTGAGAGGAAATGAAAAAGCAGAGCTAGGCGACAGGCCAAAAAGTCTGCCGAACGTAACATATGTTGCCCCACCAATCGTCCTGCATTTTAAGAAAATAAAAAGAAGATTGATGACAGTTTATCGTTTACTTCATGAAAAGGCCCACTACAACTGTACCTAACATCAAATAAATCTTAAAGGGCCATGCATAATCTTGTATCCTTGATAATGACAGTTCTTTGTCGCATGCCATATGTGAACGTAACTATTTTTTTTTTTTTACACAAGGAAAACATGTTGTAGGTCAGGGCATTTATACTTTTAATCATTCTATTAATTATTTATTTTCAAGGTAATCGACTTGACTCATGAGCACATCATGACCCTCCCTCCATCGCATTTAAATATTCATGTAATTGGATATTTAATTTAAAATATAAATAAAAACACATAACAAGTTTAGATTACTCGCCACATAATTTAATTTATTAATCATACACCATACAGATGGTGAGTAGCTAAAAGTTTAATAGATCCTGAGGATTTTGCGGGCATTCCCCCCCCCCCCCCCCCCCCCCCGAGCCGAGGTATTAACATTACTAAACACTAAATGCTGCTCTTTCTTTTTTCTCCTTTTTTTCGAGTGACCAAGCCAACTCTTCGTACCACCAAATTTTCTCGGAATGACTAAATGTTTTAGCAATAGTTGTAAATTGTTTTCAGGACTAACTTGAATTCAAGCCCATTTAATTTGGATTCTCAGTTCAATACACTTGCAGACCAGGCTGGAGTGGGCCATAATCCCAGTCACGGAGGGTCCACAGACTGAGCACGAATATAAAATCCAAGTTGTCCTTGGTACGGACATAAGGGAGTGTTTGAGATTACTCTTATTTTTAAAAAAATTAAAATTGTTGAAAAAATTGAAAAAATAATTAAGTAATAAAAAACGGTAGTGTTTAAAAATAAAAATAAAAATCAATCAAAAGTTAGTAGTTGACAGTTCATATAAGTTTGTTTTATTTATAAAAATACAAGAATTACTTTTAAGTTGATAGAAAGTGATTTTCTCCAGTTCCATACTTCTATTTTTTCTCCACTTAATTTAAGCATAAATTGTCCAATCAAACACTCAAAAAAGCTTTTTTATAGCTGAAGCACCAAAGTGCCTTTTTTTTTTAACAATCCCAAATACCATCTAAGTTCCCTCAAAAGTTGAGTGTAAGGCTGTTAGCCGAACGAATTTGAATTCTAAATTTAAATATTTTCTATCAATTAAAACATTTGATGGATTAAAATAGGACAATAAATACTCATAATCCAAAATAAGTGCGGAAAAATCTCTTTCCATGAAACCCTCAATTTTTTTTTTTATTTTATCTTCTGCAATACAATTTTGAAGTGATCGATGAATCAAATTCAAGAATGTAGCAGATTTTGGTATAAAAATGTCTATTCGAAGTACATTTTTAGAATTATGTAGTATTAAAATTGCATGATAACAAACTTTGTGCAATTCTTAAGTACAAAAGTTAATAGGCTTAATTTGTTCTGCAATAGGAAAATAAAACCTAATTTAAGCATAATTAATATGAATATATACAATATATTATGTTGAAATTGCAGTATATGGAGTGACATTTGCATAATTGGATTGAAATTGTGGAGTATGTCCATAAAAACTTGATGTAAAAAGTCCATTGGGCAAACATAATTAGTATAAATGCATGCGGTATATTAAGTTGAAATTACCGTATAAGTATCAATGTTTGTACGATTGAGTTGATATTGTGGCGTGTATCCATTATGTAACATCTCCTTTGTATATCGAAAATACACCATACATGTATAAATAGTACATAGTTGTATATTTAAAAAGAACTTTTTCCTTTTTCTTTAAATTTTAATTAGTCATTCTTACATGTATTGTACGTTGAGTACTGACGAATTTCAATCCATAGCAAAGCAGTTTGTAAGGCTCCTAAGGCAAAATGCTAAGGGGATTGTTTTGTCATAACTACCATCCCGGTGATTATATAGACTAAATGCTCAATAAACATCAAGACGGATCAATCTAAATCTTCTAGAATATTTTTAGTGTAATATTGTTTGTTATGCTCATTAGTACACGTGATGTGCATTTATGAACAATTGAGATTAAGAAAAAGAATCTACCACAATCATTATTAACCCCTAATTCTTATTAAGCCCATATTGAATCATAAAGAGTGCATCAGTATTTCACACAAACTAATCATAATCATTATTGACCCCTAAATCTCATCAGGCCCATACTGGATAATGGATATAGATTGGAATGATTTAGTCTACCTTTCAATCAATATCCTATGACCTATTGTAAATCAATTTACTTAAAAAAAATTTGAAGAGAAATAATTTATTTGATATAGGCCTGTCAATGGGTAGTCAACTTAAATTATGAAATAAAGTGATATTAAAATAAAATATTAAAAACTAAATATGACATTTGCCATTTATTTTTCCATCAACTATTATTCTAACTGGAAGTAGGAGCTGCTCTACCAAACGCTGAGACAAAATTGCTCAGGTGTATTCCATTCTACATCTAGTATAATATAATGGAATGAATGACATATGCACAAAAATGATGTGACAACTTTAATTTAGCGAATAAAGGGAAAAACAAAATTTAATGTGAACATGCATATGTTATCCATCAAACTAAACCCATTGCATAATACCAAGAGTATGATCTACAAGATCGCGCAAGTTAAATATAGAGCCTATTTGCAGTGTGTTTTCATCCAACACTTGATGTAGTTTATCGATGGTTGGATAAATGACATTTGTGTAAAAGTGATACAACAATTTTAATTTAATAAATAAAAAAATAAAAAATTATTCAAATACATACATTTTATGCATCTAATCAGCCCAATATATTATATCAGATGCAAGATCTATAAGACCGTCCAATTGAAAGGGTGGAATGGATTGAACCGACATATAGTGAGTCTCAATTTTTGGGCCTCGTTGGGCCGAATTGGAACTGTAAGTGAAGATAATTAAGCTTCATGGAGGTTGTATAAAGTAGAGTTGTCCAGGACCCTTTGAGAAAAAGTTGATGAGATGGTAAAACGAAACTCTAGTTATGGATCATGAGACATTGAGTCAGAGCATGTGGAGGAGGAAATGGAAAACTTATTTTTATAAAAGTTTATAAATTAATTTATAGAGATTTTATATCTTAATAAGATTATAGTTATTAAAATTTAATTTTAAAATAAGTCATTGAAGTATTTGAATAAAATAAGATTTAATAATTTATAAAATAGTTTTCAGTGACTGTGCATTGTTATTTCATTTGATAAAAATGAAAGTTTATAAGATTCTTTTTAGTAGAATCATGAAGAAAAATGATAAAGGAAAATTAGTATATCATTTAGATAACTATTTTTTAGATAATAGAAATACAATATTGATAAAAAGAAATGAAGAATATTTATGTTGCTTCTTTATTTAGATTGAAACAATTTATATGCTATTTAAAAAAAAAAATGTTCGTGGGAGCTTTTTTTTTTTTTTTTTATTTCTTGGGAAACTTATAATTAGATCTTATACTTAGAGTTTATATACTCTAGTACTAAAAAAAATACTAAATACTTTTGAAATTAATCATGTGAAATCTAATATATAAAATATTTTGAGAAGTTTAAATTCTTCTCAAATACCTTATAAAATATTTTAAAGAGCTTATAACTAAACTCAGCCAAATACTCTAACTTTGTATATTTGTTTCTAACACGATGACGTTAACAAAATGACGCCAATGGTGACGGGACAGTGACCATTTTGATAATTTATTTTCTAAGCAATTAATTAATTAATCACGTAGGATAATTGAATAATTTTATAAAAGAGTTTACTTATTAGTTTAATCGATTCGGGAAAAAAAAATATATTATTTAGTTTACCACTTTAGGTCGTGTTTTATTAAGCTTGTCTCCATCATCCAAAATAAAAAATGGAAAATATATTTATGCTTCAATTATATGATTCAGACTCTGTAATTACTTACGTTATTCAAGATCCAACGTTTGTAATTTACTAATTAAAATAATTAGTACCCCGCATAAGCTGTGAACTATTTTTATTTATTAAATGTTGTTTTCACATTACACATCTGTAAAGATGACGTGAGAGAAATAATTATTGACAACGTCAGCATCATGATTCATGCCCCATTGTTGAAGCTATCGAAACTGTACAAATAAATATTAATATAGAGTTGTAATCTGCATATGATCTATCGTTCTCATGACATTTTTTTATGTAATACTTGGGCTGACTTGGCTTATTCAAAAAATTATGGACAAATTACATTCATCATCCTTGAAGTTAGGATAAATTATGAAAAAAAATTTATTGTTTCAAAAATTATTAATTTTTTTTTGAAATTATACTCATATTACAAATTTATTTCAATTTTTGAAAATATCTCTTCCTTTTTTGGGTGATTTACCCTGACCACCCCTGAGATTCAGCTAATTTAAGAGAAACCTCCAGTAGTTTCAAAAATTACCAAAAATCCCATGAAGTTATACCAATATTACAACTAGTAACTACTTAAGTTGACTTATTAACAATATTAATTCTTTTTTTTTTCCTTTATAATATTGTTATCATAAAATTTTCATGTAATAGATTTGAAAAAAAACACTTGATTATTTATTCAAATAAATATTTTGAATTTAATGCATTAAAAGTATCTACGACCAACACATCAAACATGACATATTATTGCTAAATTCGAAATATTTATTTGAATAAATAATCACTTTTTTTTTTTCAAATCTATTACATGAAAATTTTATGATAACAATATTATAAAGGAAAAAAAAAAGAATTAATATTGTTAATAAGTCAATCTAAGTAGGTACTAATTGTAATAATGGTATAATCTCAAGAGTTTTTGGTAATTTTTAAAACTACATAAAGTTTCTCGTAAATTAACCTAACCTTATGGATGATCAGCGTAAATCACCCAAAAAAAAAAGGAAGGAATATTTTCAAAAATTGGAATAAGTTTGTAATATGGGTATAATCTTAGGGGGGTTTTAGTAATTTTTAACAAAATATGGGATTTTTCGTAAACTAATCTAACAAAAATTATTGCTATTGCTCTCCGGCCAAGAATGTTCCCAATTCAGTCCAAGGTTTTCGTTCTAATAGATATGTACTCTACTTTTAAAAAAAGAGTAAAATTAAATATTTAAATTTTAATAGTGTACGTATAAAAATTGTGCGTGAGCATTTTATAAAAAAAAATGTCTAATTCCTAAATCCTAAAAAAGAAAATATATACGTTATTTTGTTTACCGCTAAAGTTCGAATATTTATATTTGTTATCAATTGGTAATTTTTTGTTAACTAATCAATTGGAAAAAAAAAAAATTCTCAAGGCAACTTTAGTCATGTAAGTTGAGAGTAAATGTTGAATCGTTTGTTTAAATTTTTATTTCATTTTATAAATGTATGTCGAGTTCAAATCATCATCTATTTAACAAAATATTTTCGTACACATAAGATACTAAAACTATGGTAGATTATTTGTCACTGTAAACTAATGAGAGCATTTTATGTTAATTTCATTTCTGGTTGAGAAAACCCTTTCCCTTTCTGAAAAAGCTTTAGGACTATATAACCTCAGCGTATAAGAGAAGAAGCCTCTTTTGTTCCTTCCATTTTCTTAATGTTTTAAGTCCCTTAATTTTAAGGGCATATATAATATTATCAAAATAATATAATCAATTTCCACAATGTCAATTGAAAAGGTAGACGGATGAATTCACAAATAAACAAATTACCTGAAAGTTGACAAACAATCCCTTTCCGAGTTGTTTCTTAAAGTTGACAAATATTATTTACGTCATAAATAATATAATCAAATTTAATTTTGAGGGCATGCCTACTTGGGCAACATGTATAATATAATCAAAATATCACCTTCCCGAGTTGTTTCTTAAAATTGACAAATTTTATGGTCCACTCCGCTCATTGATGGGTCATAATGGCATATGCATATATATATATATATATATATATATATGTATATATATGAATCATGACTGAACTTTGTTCGAGCTAGACGGATCTAGGTACGGATGACTGAAAATGGTGAAGGGTGCTCGTGTTGACAAGAATGGACTAAAGCAAGGTGCATGGACTGAAGATGAAGATAACAAATTGAGAACTTATGTTCTTAGATATGGCCACTGGAATTGGCGATTACTGCCCAAGTTTGCTGGTAAGAAATTATCACGATCAACATCGAATTCCATATAGATGTGTGTATGTGTGTGTGTCTATATGTATAGTATCTATATACGGAAACCAACAAATTTTAAGATATACTTAATCTCATAAACATATGATTTATAGCAAAATGGCATTATATTTTTCAGGTCTAGATCGATGTGGTAAGAGTTGTAGATTGCGATGGGTGAATTACCTGAAACCCGGTGTCAGACGAGGAAGCTACACCAAAGAAGAACAAGATCTTATTGCCAAACTTCATGATGAACTTGGAAACAAGTATGATTTCACAATCAATCCATTTGGGTATTCAATCTCTAATTTGTATTAATTCGGTAAAATTCTTATTCGGAGTCAAACGCAATTATATAATAAGTTTATTGTCATATGATTGTGATCGTTATCTCTAAAACATACACAAATTTCACTTGACAAGTGCAATACACTCCGCATGCCATCAACATTGATTTGATTGAATTCCTCCCATAATTCTCAATTATCATTGATCATAAGATTTAGGAATCATAAACTAATGTCTGTCGGCAGTTGAATATAGAACTCGAGCAATTTGCTAATTATATATTTTATGTCATAGGTGGTCTGCCATTTCAGCAAAATTGCCCGGAAGAACCGACAACGATGTCAAAAACTACTGGCACGCACATATCAAGAAACTCAATAAAAGAAGCAACAAATCATGCCATCAAGCATTTTATGGCAGTGATATTCCTCCTGATATGTTCATCTCGGAATCATCGAGCTCAAACTCACTAATTTCTAATGGTTCTATAAATCGGGATTTAGATTCAATTGCGGAACAAAATTGCTCCCAAATATCGAACTCTTTAGGGTTCAACGTGGGAGCAAATGGTCATGATGAAGATAGTGCTACTTCTTTGGATCTAGTTTTTGGATTTTATGAAAGTTTTTGGACGGAGCCATTCATGGTGGACACATCTGATACCTTAGATTTTCATTTTTCGCTATTAGATGACCACGGTGGACTTTTTTGATCTCCTAACCTTTCAAGTTAATATTTTGGTTAATGCTGCAAATTATGACATTTGGTCGAATTCGAGTCCGATTTGTGTAAACAAATATGAACCTCTGGATCCGATCCAAACTAGACATGACATACATGAACTTCTCTATATATATGATTAATTTCCGGTCCAAAGCTAGTTGAATCATTAATTGAAGATGTAGAATTAAGTAGCGTTGTTTTTTCATTTTTTTTGTTTTTTTGGGAGAAGGCATACAATACATTTCACACCATTACATCAATGATCGCATTGTCAAGTATCAACAGGTTGGAGTTAAATCATTTTAGGATAATAATTTGAGCTTCACAATATCGAATTATATATTGTAATATTTGAAAATTCTATATGACATGTGTCCATTAATATCAAGTCTGTATCCAATAAAAGTTCAAAAATTCACTCGAACAACAACAAATAGTAATTAAAATCCTGAAATCAAATAACCAATTAGAGATTAAATACCTAGAATTACCTTCTTTGCATTTATTGTTATTCGGTCATTTAATTTAGTTCCATCTTCGTTGTCCCTCTAGTGAATTTTTCAATCGATTTTTGCATGAAATTATATGATGTGACAAGTATCTGTCTATTTTAAGAGCAAAATTATCAGGTCATGATTATTCAATCCAAATAAAAAAAAATTAAATATGAATTCTTGATTGTGTCCTTATCCTCCGAACTGAGATGAAGGGAAACCCAAACGTTTACCTCCTTTTTTATTCTTTGACCAATTAGAATTACCTTCTTTGCATTTATTGTTATTCGGTCTATTAATTTTTTGTTATCTAAATTGTACTAAAATGAAAATTTCGCTCTTAAAATAGGTACATGCTTGTCATGAGATATCATATCAGGCAAGAACCTATTGAAAATTCACCGGATGAACAACTATGAAACCAATTTATAAGTTTAGGAATTGTAAAGTCATAAATGTTAAAATGAAACATTGAAGACTAAATGTGACATTTGCCATTTATTTTTCCATCAATTATTATTCTGACTGCAAGTAGCAGCTACGTTACCAAACATCGAGATAAAATTGCTCAAGTGTATTCCATCCTACATCTAAGACATATTTGCTACTTTTCATATGATTGGATGTGATCCATTAAATATGGATTATTAATAAAGAGACTATATCAAATCCTTAGTTATTTATTTGTGGGTCAACAATCCTTAATTATTTATTGTTTGTTAACTTATTCGTTCATTCAAGATATCACATACATTTACTAGTTTATTGTTTGGTTGTGTAGATTTACTATGTTGGATTAAATTAAAAAATACTTTTTTGTTCTCCCATTCTTTAAGTGTTTCTCATATTCAACCTCAAAATTTATAGCACCATTTCAATTATGAACATATTTATCTATTGTCTCACTTTTAAAACTATCATCCACTTTTCGATATGATATATTTAATTAATTTCATTTAAATTAGTAAAATTATTTTTATAAGTCATAATATTGTGAACATTCAATTTTTGATAATTAAAAATATCTTCAACCTTGTGTTATCTAAATTTTGTATTTATTAATATACATATTTAAATATTGAATACCAATTAATATAGTGAATATATATTTTTTGTTTAATGAACTTATATTAAAAACATTATTATTTAGATCATTTCTTACAAAATTTACAATCATTGAAAATTTGAGTATTGTTGTAAAAGTATGGATTCAAAGATGTTATTATTTATATAAAAAAAAAGGGTATGATTGTCTTTCCGAAACGTGATTTGTAATCAAATAAATCTATTAAACAAATCTCGGGCAATTGTATAATCATATGCCTAAAATTTTGTAAGCAAATAATAAATTAAGTAGGTAAACATATCTATCAAATTCATTCCAAAGTAGCAAACATGTCCCTAGTATAATATATTGGAATGAATGACGTGTACAAACTGATGCAACAACTTTACTTTCTCTTTTGCGCGACGTTTAGCGAATCACAACTAAATTTCAGCACATTACTTTCTCTTTGTTTAGCGAATCGAGTTGCACATGATATTGCTTCTTTTTCCACTTGTAATTTGTCTACTTTCGAAGCGTGGGGGGGGGGGGGGGGGTCACCCTCCGGATTGTATTGAGCTGTCTTTGTACAAAGACATGTTACAAGTTGAGTAATAAATTTCCAGGACTTGGTCCTGAGATTCTTTGATCAAAAAAAAAAAAAACTTTACTTTAGTGAATAAATGAAAAACAAAATTTAATGTGAATGTGCATATGTTATCCATCAAACCAAAACCATTGCACTATACCAAGAGTATGATCTACAAGATCACCCAAGTCAAATATGGAGCCTATTTGCAATGTGTTTTCATCCAACACTTAATGTAGTTTACGGATAGTTGGATAAAAAGACATTTGTGTAAAAGTGATACAATAATTTTAATTTAATAAATTAAACAATAAAAAATTATTCAAATACATACATATTATCCCTCTAATCAACCCAATATATTATATTAGATGTAGGATCTATATGACCGTCCATTTTAAAGGGTGCAATGGATTGCATCGACATATAGTGAGCTTCAGTTTTTGGGCCGAATTGGAATTTTAAGTGTAGATAATTCAGCTTCACGGAGGTCCAGCATGAAGTAGAGTTGTCTAGGACCCTTTAAGAAAAAGTTGAGACGGTACAACGGAACTCTAGTTTTGGATCATACGACATTGAGTAAGAGCATGTGGAGGACCAAGTGGAAAACTTATTTTTATCAAAGTTATATATTAATTTATAGAGCTTTTATTTATTTATTTTATTGAGATTATAACTATTAAAATTTAATTTTAAAATAAATCATTGAAGTGTTTGGATAAAATAAGATTTTATAATTTATAAAATATTTTTAAGAGATTATACATTGTTATTTCAGTTGACAAATATGAGACTTCATAAGATTCTTTTGGTAGAATCATGAAGAAAAATGATAAAGGAAAATTAGCATATCATTTAGATAACTATGTTTAGACAATAGAAATGCAAAATTGATAAAAAAAAAAATTAAGAATATTTATCTTGTTTCTTTATTTAGATTTAAACAGTTAATAAGCTATTAAAACAAATGTTTGTGGGAGCCTTTTTTAGTTCTTTGGAAACTTATAAATTAGATCTTATACTTAGAGTTTATATACTAAAAAAAAATTACTAAATACTTTTGAGATTAATCTCAAAATATAAAATATTTTAAAGAGCTTATAACTAAGCCAAATACTCTTGTTGAACTTACTCCATAGCATTGTCTAGTTTATTTTATCCTTGAATTAATATAACTTTGTATATTTGTTTCTAACACGATGACGTTAACAATGACGCCAATGGTGACGGGACAATTACCATTTTGATCACGTAAGATAGTTGGATAATTTTATAAAGGAGTTTACTCATTTAGTTTAATCGATTCAGACAAAAAAGTATTATTTAGTTTACTTATGCCTGATAAGTTTAAAACAAATTAATCTTATCTTAATTACTGGCATTCACACTTTAGGTCGTGTTTCAATTATATGATTAAGACAACTGTAATTACTCACGTTATTCAAGATCTCAGATTGCACACCTGTAATGATGACGTGAGAGAAATAACTATTGCCAACGTCAGCATATGATTCATGCCCATTGTTGAAGCTATCGAAACTGTACAAATAAATATTAATATAGAGTTGTAATCTGCATATGATCTATCGTTCTCATGACATTTTTTTATGTAATCTGCCAAGATTTTTTCCAATTCCGTCCGATAGATATGTACTCCACTTTTAAAAGAAAAAAGAGTAAAATTGAACATTTAAATTTTAATAGTGTACGTATAAAAATTGTGTGTGTGCATATTATAAAAAAAGAAAATCCAATTCCTAAATCCTAAAAAAGAAAGTATATACGTTATTTTGTTTACAATTGGTAATTTTTTTTTTAAAATAATCAATTGGTAAAAAAAATAATTCTCAAGGCAAGTTTAGTCTTGTAAGTTGAGAGTAAATGTTGAATCGTTTGTTTAAATTTATGTTTCATTTTCATACACATAACATACATGATAGGATGTGAAATAAAATAAAATCGCCAATTATTTGTCACTGTAAACTAATGAGAGCATTATATGTTAATTTCATTTCTGGTTGAGAAAACCCTTTCCCTTTCTGAAAAATATTTAGGACTATATAACCTCAGCGTATAAGAGAAGAAGCCTCTTTTGTTCCTTCCATTTTCTTAATGTTTTAAGTCCCTTAAATTTAAGGGCATATATAATATTATCAAAATAATATAATCAATTTCGACAATGTCAAATTGAAAAGGTAGACAGATGAATTCACAAATAAACAAATTACCTGAAAGTTGACGAACAAATCCTTTCCGAGTTGTTTCTTAAAGTTGTACCTGCTGGTTTGGCGTTAAGGTTTCTAACTGTCCAAGGGTCCGGTTGTGGGCATTCAGATATTTTATGGCCATGTTGGCCGCAACGAAAGCATGCTCCATTCTTCCATCTGCACTCCCCTATATGCCTCCTAAAGCAGTATTGGCATGTCTCTCCTTCGGGTGGTCGCTGCTTGGGAGGGACTGGTGTCTTGTTAGACTGAGTAAATAGTGGTCGTTTAGGAGGCCCTCGGTTCGGATTCATCTCAATTCTAGGCCTCTTCAGCTTATTTTCTTCATCTCTTCTATTGATGTCGGCCTCTGCTCTGATGGCTGCCCCAAGAAGTTCGTCAAAACTCCTTGGCTCATATACTGCGAGAGCTGACTGGATTCGACTTTTCAAGCCCTTGGTAAACTTATGAATCTTGAGTTGCGTATCTGCCATTATGGTGGGTGAGTACTTTCCCAGAGAATGAAACTTTGCGGAATACTCTACCACCGTCATGTTTGGTAGTTGCACTACGTTATCAAATTCTGTCATCTTTTGAAGTCGAACGGCACTAGGGAAGAAATGTTTAAGATAAGCCTCTCGAAATTGTGCCCATGTAATAGGTCCCTCTGCTAGCATTGGAGGTGACACACCTTCCCACCATCTTGCTGCTTCACCCACTAGGAAGGGTATCACGACTCTGGGCCTGATTTCCAAAGGAACCTCCATTAACTCAAAGTTATCCTCTATCTCTTTAAGCCATTTTTGGACTACCTCTGGATCATGAGAACCATCAAAGGTTGGCACATGGGCTCTTTTCAACGCCTCATAATGGTACTTTGTCCCCATCACAGCAGGTGGTTGGTTCGCGACTGGAGCTTGTTGCTGATTTTGGGCTTGCATCGCTTGAGCTACGGCGGTAGCAATGGCTACCAAGTCTTCTTGGCGGATTCCCATTTGTGGTGCTGGGGGTGGATGGTGTTGGTTGTCCTGTGGTTGCTCGTTACGTTCCTCTGGGTTAGTGGCATAACGAGGGTTTTGGTTACAACGTCTAGGTCTGCCAGCCATGTCCTATATAAGGAATTGTCATTCGTTAGCACAAGTTTTGGAAATAAGGGACTCCCTAATTGACTATTGATAAATATACCTTTACATAAGTATATTACGTATTAATCCAAAAATTTGAAATAAATGAAAAGCATATAAAAACACTTCTACTCAATCCTAAAAAGAACCTACGGATGGTATCACAATAAGTTACAGCTTATCACGTATGTCTTGGTGAGATTTCTAGGTTAAACCATGAGAATCTAAGTATACCTCGACTAGTTGGTATAATACATAATTCATTACCTCTGCAAACTCTTAAATTCTTGATGTATTACCTATGCAAACTATTAAACCCCTAACTTGCCATTCGGTCTAATCAATAGAATTCCAAAGATCATAACCTAGGCTCTGATACCACTTAATGTCACGCCCCTAATCCGAGACGCAACACGGCGATGCGCCTAAGCCCGAAGGACCCAGAGACACCAAGCCACGAAAATCAGAACATACTAAAAACCATTAAATATCCATTCAAAAACCTTAGTCTCGCAGCGGATAAAATAATAATCCTAACTATTACATTTTTAGTTCTAAAACATAAATCGTAAACCAATCAATTATAGTCTCAATGGATAGTCATAAAAGAAAACCTCAAAACAAATAACTATAACTAAAGTCTCTACGCAAGGACTCCATCAATCTACTCACCAACCCCAAAATTGTTCCTCGTCACCTTTCTCGGCACTATCCTCTGCAAAATGATTATTAGTGGTGTGAGCGCACTCGCCCAGTAAGGGATCTCTTGACCCTCTACCGAATTTGAGCAAGTTATATACATATATATATATATATATCATTAAAATCACACTTTGCACACACATAGACAATATTCAGAAATTAATATTTTCCACTTTTCAAGTAACGGAACAGATAACAAAACAGAATCAGACAAATTCATTTATATATCCACGCTCGTGAACATTTGAAATCTCTATTGGCCAACTTGATCAAGCCCTAACTATAACTCCGTTAGGTGGGTTCGGACACTACTATTATTACCCGTAGGAGGGCCTTAACTACAACCCCGTTAAGTGGGTTCGGACACTACTATTATTACCCGTAGGAGGGTCTTAACTATAACCCCGTTAAGTGGGTTCGGACACTACTATTATTACCCGTAGGAGGGCCTTAACTACAACCCCGTTAAGTGGGTTCGGAAATTGCTACTGTACCCCGTAGCTCGGTCGAAAATTTCAGAACTCGTTCCTACCAATAGTATCTCAAGTATTCGGAGCATGTTTATATATACACATATAGCATAACACAAAACAGTTTTAGCTTTTCATATAGAAAATTCATAAAATAGCATGCTCAAATCCACTTTTTATATATGAAAATCACTTTTTCAACGAAAGCATAAATTTAAGAAAGACATATTTTTATAAAAACAAATAGAGGGAAGAAACCACTTACCTTGACCTATAAGTTTTCTTAAACTCTCAACAACTTCGAAGCCAAGTCCTACTCCGGATCGATCAAATCTAATAGAAAAGAATAAGGGTAAGGTAATTTATGATGATATACTAAACCCGAATATAATTAACCTATTAATGATCGTTTCCCAGTTATCACTAATATCTAAATCTCTAGTCATAGATGGTCCCTGTTTAATACAATATTATATTATTATCAAAATTAAGATTATAGCCCTGGTTCCTTTGATTGGTCACATGCCCTTAAATAACTCAATCCCACACGATTGTACAATTATCAAAACAATAGCTATAAGTCTAACAAGTAATTACATATTCCAAAATTCATAAGGCTCTAATTATGTAGTATTATAATGATCTAGATCATAACTTATAATTCTAATTCTATAATGCCGAACACATGAAGTGCTAGTACTCCTAATTTTATAGTACAATTAAGGCCAAAGTCGGAAACAATGTTCTCATAACCAAGAAATTCCGTGATAAGCTTGAACACTCATTCAGTTTATAAGATTTGCCTAAAATGATGGAGATTAATATCCTTTAATACCTGCCCCCTGTACACGTGCTTGTAGCCAACAACACACAATTTTTTTCTTAACAAATTATATCATGCATATACCCCACATTTCTTTCTTTTGACATGAAACATCATAATTACTAATGATGGAGATTAATATCCTTTAATCCCTCTACACGTGCTTGAGCCAACAACACACAATTTTTTCTTAACAAATTAGATCATGCATATACCCCACATTTCTTTCTTTTGACATGAAACATCATAATTACTATTACCCTATGCATCTATTAGCCTATGCATATATGTGTACATAATCAATAGCCTACAACACTTTAAGTCTGCCAAAAAGAAATAAGGAGTCTACCTATTGGAACAAAAATTTACAAACCTGACTGAATTCTTTTTCCTATGCGGTAAGTCCAGGTTGATGCGGCAAGTGCAATCTTTTCCCCTTTTTTTTTGTCTGATGTTCCTTTTGTTTTCCATTTCGGCCGTTGAGTAGTGGAGTATATATACTATTTGAAATCCAAACCCTAATAGTATTCACTCAACCGCTCGGACATATCATGAGCCCAATAATCCTAAATCCAATGTGATAAGTCCAATAATCCTAGGCCTAATAAAATAGCCCAATATCCTTAAATGTAATAGGGTTTAACTAATATTAATAATATTAACAATAGCCATAATAATGAAATAATAAAATTATAATCCCAATAATACTAATAATAATAATAATAACAAAGACAATATTAATACTACAATAATAATGATAACAACAGTAATAATAGTAATCCTAAACACAATAGGATTAATAATAATAATAATAATAATAATACGGTAATATGGCTCGGGTTTTACATTCTCCCCCCCTTAAAAAAAAAAGTTTCGACCCTGAAACTTGGCATACCTTAGGTTTCGAAAAAGTGAGGGTAGCGGTTGCGAAAACTCTCCTCCAACTCCCGTGTTGCTTCACGTTCTGTGTGATTTGACCATTGAACTTTGACATACGGTATGGTCCGACGTCGTAGGACTTGTTCCTTGCGATCCACTATCCTCAGTGGGAACTCTTCATAACTCAAATCTTCTTTGACTAGCAGGGGCTCAGGCTCTAGTATGTGACATGGGTCTGTAACATATTTTCTTAGTTGAGAGACATGAAACACATTGTGAATTCTAGATAGCTCCGGAGGCAGTGCAAGCCGGTATGCTACTTCTCCGACTCTATCTAGTACTTCATATGGCCCCATATACCGTGGACTTAACTTGCCACTCATCCTGAACCGTATAACCCCACGTGTCGGTGACACCTTTAGATATACTTTCTCTCCCTTTTGAAATTCTAAGGGTCTTCTTTTGTTGTCAGCCCAACTCTTCTGCCGGTCTTGAGCTATTTTAAGTTTCTCGCGGATTATAGAACTTTTCTCTACTGTTAGTTGGACTAACTCAGGCCCCGTGATTCTCTTCTCTCCCACTTTATCCCAACAAAGTGGTGACCTACACTTCCTTCCATATAAAGCTTCATAAGGGGCCATGCCAATGCTACTGTGGTAGCTATTGTTATATGAGAACTCTATGAGGGTTAAGTAATCACCCCAATTGCCTTTAAATTCCAGAACACAAGCTCTAAGCATATCTTCCAATGTTTGGATCGTTCTCTCAGATTGTCCATCAATTTGTGGGTGGTACGCCGTACTAAGCTCCACTTTGGTCCCCATAGCTTGCTGAAAACTTTTCCAAAATCGTGATGTAAATCGGGGATCGCGATCTGATACAATACCCACTGGAATGCCATGTAGTTTAACTATGTTCTCCAAATACAATGATGCTAGCTTATCTAAGGTATAAGTGGAGCGAATTTGGAGAAAATGTGCAGACTTGGTAAGCCGATCAACAATAACCCAAATAGTATCACAACCCTGTCGAGTTCGTGGCAATCCCACCACAAAGTCCATTGTAATATGCTCCCATTTCCACTTTGGAATCTCTAAAGGTTGTAGCAATCCTCCTGGTCTCTGGTGCTCGGCTTTAACCTTTTGGCATACAAGACATCTTGCCACGTATTCATCTACTTCTCTCTTCATGCCACTCCACCAGAAACTTTTCTTTATATCTTGATACATTTTTGTGCTCCCAGGGTGTATGGAGAATTTGGAATTATGGGCTTCCGATAGAATCTCCTTCTTGAGTTCATCATCCTTAGGGACACATAACCTTCCCCTCATATATAGAGTCTCGTTCGCCCCAAATTGAAAGTCAGTTAGTATCCCAGTCTTGGCCTTTTCCTTGATTTCTTTTAGCTCAGGGTCAGCCTCTTGGGCATGCTTAACCCTCTCAACGATAAGTGGTTTAATACTTAGAGCTGCCAGAACTTCATCAGTGGATTCCACTATTTCTAATTTCAGTGACTCAAATTGCCTTGCGAGCATGGTGGCTAATGCCCCGCTTGCCCTTCTACTTAGAGCATCAGCTACTCGGTTTGCTTTTCCTGGGTGATAATGGATACTCAAATCATAGTCCTTGATTAACTCTAGCCATCTCCTTTGCCTCATATTCAGCTCTTTCTGCGTAAAGAGATACTTAAGGCTTTTGTGATCAGTGTATACCTCACACTTCTCTCCGTAAAGATAATGCCTCCAGATTTTCAAAGCAAAGACGACGGCTGCTAATTCCAAATCGTGAGTAGGGTAATTTTGCTCATACATCTTTAGTTGTCTTGATGCGTATGCAATTCCTTTGTCATTTTGCATCAAGACACACCCTAGCCCACTTTTTGATGCATCACTATATATCGTGAATTGGCCAACTTCTGAGGGTAGTGCTAAAATAGGGGCCGATGCAAGTCTCTGTTTAAGCTCGTTGAAGCTCACCTCACAGGTAGTGTCCCACTTGAATTTTGATCTCTTTTGTGTAAGCTTGGTCATAGGCATCGCTATGTTAGAAAATCCTTCCACAAATTTTCGATAATAGCCCGCCAATCCTAGGAAGCTCCTTACTTCTGTCACATTTGTCGGTTGAGGCCAGTCTTTTATAGCTTCCACCTTCTTCAGATCCACTGCTACGCCTTCCTCGGATATTACATGCCCTAGAAATGCTACACTTTTTAGCCAAAATTCACACTTGCTGAACTTTGCATAGAGCTTGTTGTCCCTTAAAGTCTGTAAAACAATCCTCAAATGTTCCTCATGTTCTTCTTTACTAGAAGAGTAAACCAATATGTCATCTATGAACACGACTACGAACTTATCTAAGTATGGCTTGAATACTCTATTCATCAGGTCCATAAAAGCTGCAGGAGCATTCGTTAACCCAAAAGGCATCACCAAAAACTCATAGTGTCCGTATCTTGTCCTAAAAGCAGTCTTAGATATGTCCTCTACTTTTATCTTAAGTTGGTGATAACCAGATCTCAAATCTACTTTCGAAAATACCTTGGCGCCCTTTAACTGGTCAAACAGATCATCAATTCTAGGCAACGGGTACTTATTCTTGATAGTAATCTTGTTCAGCTCCCTATAATCGATGCACAATCTCATGCTTCCATCTTTTTTCTTCACAAATAATACTGGAGCTCCCCATGGTGATACGCTTGGCCTGATTTGCCTTTGTCTATCAGCTCTTGTAACTGTGTCTTTAGTTCTCTCAACTCAGCTGGGGCCATCCGGTATGGTGCTTTTGAAATTGGTGCTGATCCAGGCATTAGATTAATCTCAAATTCGATCTCCCGATCTGGGGGTGGTCCTGGTAGGTCATCAGAAAAGACGTCAAAGAATTCATTCACTACTGGAATATCTTTAATGTCCATGACCTTCTCCCTTGCGTCAGTAATAAAAGCAACGTAGGCATCACATCCTTTTTTAATAGCTCTTCTGGCTTGTGCGGCTGAGAGTAAGAAACTTGCGCTCCTATGTGGATGCTTTCTATCTCCACAAAATATATAGCTGCCTCCTTCTGGCAGTCAAAAGTTTATCAGTTTACCTCTACAGTCTACGTGTGCATAGTTGTTTGCTAACCAATCCATTCCCAAAATTATGTCGAATTCAGTCATGTTGATTTGCACCAGATCAGCTTTAAGTTCGACCTTGTCAAGCCCAATAGTGATATTCTTGTATACTAGGTTTGAGACTAGAGTCTTATTCGCAGGAGTGGCTACTCGATAAGGCTCATCAAGTATCATAGGTTTGTCACTTAAAAGTCTAGCAAACGTTTTAGCCACAAAAGAATGGGTAGCGCCACAATCAAACAATGCATAAGCACTCATATTATTAACTTCGATCATACCTGTCACTACATCCTCAGCATTGTTGGCTTCCTCCTCAGTCAACGCAAACACTCTTGCATTCCCCTTTGGCTTTTGAGTTGTACCTGCTGGTTTGGCGTTAAGGTTTCTAACTGTCCAAGGGTCCAGTTGCGGGCATTCAGATATTTTATGGCCCTGCTGGCCGCAACGAAAGCATGCTCCATTCTTCCATCTGCACTCCCCTATATGCCTCCTAAAGCAGTATTGGCATGTCTCTCCTTCGGGTGGTCGCTGCTTGGGAGGGACTGGTTTCTTGTTAGACTGAGTAAATAGTGGTCGTTTAGGAGGCCCTCGGTTCGGATTCATCTCAATTCTAGGCCTCTTCAGCTTATTTTCTTCATCTCTTCTATTGATGTCGGCCTCTGCTCTGATGGCTGCCCCAAGAAGTTCGTCAAAACTCCTTGGCTCATATACTGCGAGAGCTGACTGGATTCGACTTTTCAAGCCCTTGGTAAACTTATGAATCTTGAGTTGCGTATCTGCCATTATGGTGGGTGAGTACTTTCCCAGAGAATGAAACTTTGCGGAATACTCTACCACCGTCATGTTTGGTAGTTGCACTACGTTATCAACTTCTGTCATCTTTTGAAGTCGAACGGCACTAGGGAAGAAATGTTTAAGATAAGCCTCTCGAAATTGTGCCCATGTAATAGGTCCCTCTGCTAGCATTGGAGGTGACACACCTTCCCACCATCTTGCTGCTTCACCCACTAGGAAGGGTATCACGACTCTGGGCCTGATTTCCAAAGGAACCTCCATTAACTCAAAGTTATCCTCTATCTCTTTAAGCCATTTTTGGACTACCTCTGGATCATGAGAACCATCAAAGGTTGGCACATGGGCTCTTTTCAACGCCTCATAATGGTACTTTGTCCCCATCACAGCAGGTGGTTGGTTCGCGACTGGAGCTTGTTGCTGATTTTGGGCTTGCATCGCTTGAGCTACGGCGGGTAGCAATGGCTACCAAGTCTTCTTGGCGGATTCCCATTTGTGGTGCTGGGGGTGGATGGTGTTGGTTGTCCTGTGGTTGCTCGTTACGTTCCTCTGGGTTAGTGGCATAACGAGGGTTTTGGTTACAACGTCTAGGTCTGCCAGCCATGTCCTATATAAGGAATTGTCATTCGTTAGCACAAGTTTTGGAAATAAGGGACTCCCTAATTGACTATTGATAAATATACCTTTACATAAGTATATTACGTATTAATCCAAAAATTTGAAATAAATGAAAAGCATATAAAAACACTTCTACTCAATCCTAAAAAGAACCTACGGATGGTATCACAATAAGTTACAGCTTATCACGTATGTCTTGGTGAGATTTCTAGGTTAAACCATGAGAATCTAAGTATACCTCGACTAGTTGGTATAATACATAATTCATTACCTCTGCAAACTCTTAAATTCTTGATGTATTACATATGCAAACTATTAAACCCCTAACTTGCCATTCGGTCTAATCAATAGAATTCCAAAGATCATAACCTAGGCTCTGATACCACTTAATGTCACGCCCCTAATCCGAGACGCAACACGGCGATGCCCCTAAGCCCGAAGGACCCAGAGACACCAAGCCACGAAAATCAGAACATACTAAAAACCATTAAATATCCATTCAAAAACCTTAGTCTCGCAGCGGATAAAATAATAATCCTAACTATTACATTTTTAGTTCTAAAACATAAATCGTAAACCAATCAATTATAGTCTCAATGGATAGTCATAAAAGAAAACCTCAAAACAAATAACTATAACTAAAGTCTCTACGCAAGGACTCCATCAATCCACTCACCAACCCCAAAATTGTTCCTCGTCACCTTTCTCGGCACTATCCTCTGCAAAATGATTATTAGTGGTGTGAGCGCACTCGCCCAGTAAGGGATCTCTTGACCCTCTATCGAATTTGAGCAAGTTATATACATATATATATATATATCATTAAAATCACACTTTGCACACACATAGACACTATTCAGAAATTAATATTTTCCACTTTTCAAGTAACGGAACAGATAACAAAACAGAATCAGACAAATTCATTTATATATCCATGCTCGTGAACATTTGAAATCTCTATTGGCCAACTTGATCAAGCCCTAACTATAACCCCGTTAGGTGGGTTCGGACACTACTATTATTACCCGTAGGAGGGCCTTAACTACAACCCCGTTAAGTGGGTTCGGACACTACTATTATTACCCGTAGGAGGGTCTTAACTATAACCCCGTAAAGTGGGTTCGGACACTACTATTATTACCCGTAGGAGGGCCTTAACTACAACCCCGTTAAGTGGGTTCGAAAATTGCTACTGTACCCCGTAGCTCGGTCGAAAATTTCAGAACTCGTTCCTACCAATAGTATCTCAAGTATTCGGAGCATGTTTATATATACACATATAGCATAACACAAAACAGTTTTAGCTTTTCATATAGAAAATTCATAAAATAGCATGCTCAAATCCACTTTTTATATATGAAAATCACTTTTTCAACGAAAGCATAAATTTAAGAAAGACATATTTTTATAAAAACAAATAGAGGGAAGAAACCACTTACCTTGACCTATAAGTTTTCTTAAACTCTCAACAACTTCGAAGCCAAGTCCTACTCTGGATCGATCAAATCTAATAGAAAAGATTAAGGGTAAGGTAATTTATGATGATATACTAAACCCGAATATAATTAACCTATTAATGATCGTTTCCCAGTTATCACTAATATCTAAATCTCTATTCATAGATGGTCCCTGTTTAATACAATATTATATTATTATCAAAATTAAGATTATAGCCCTGGTTCCTTTGATTGGTCACATGCCCTTAAATAACTCAGTCCCACACGATTGTACAATTATCAAAACAATAGCTATAAGTCTAACAAGTAATTACATATTCCAAAATTCATAAGGCTCTAATTATGTAGTATTATAATGATCTAGATCATAACTTATAATTCTAATTCTATAATGCCGAACACATGAAGTGCTAGTACTCCTAATTTTATAGTACAATTAAGGCCAAAGTCGGAAACAATGTTCTCATAACCAAGAAATTCCGTGATAAGCTTGAACACTCATTCAGTTTATAAGATTTGCCTAAAATGATGGAGATTAATATCCTTTAATACCTGCTCCCTGTACACGTGCTTGTAGCCAACAACACACAATTTTTTTCTTAACAAATTATATCATGCATATACCCCACATTTCTTTCTTTTGACATGAAACATCATAATTACTAATGATGGAGATTAATATCCTTTAATCCCTCTACACGTGCTTGAGCCAACAACACACAATTTTTTCTTAACAAATTAGATCATGCATATACCCCACATTTCTTTCTTTTGACATGAAACATCATAATTACTATTACCCTATGCATCTATTAGCCTATGCATATATGTGTACATAATCAATAGCCTACAACACTTTAAGTCTGCCAAAAAGAAATAAGGAGTCTACCTATTGGAACAAAAATTTACAAACCTGACTGAATTCTTTTTCCTATGCGGTAAGTCCAGGTTGATGCGGCAAGTGCAATCTTTTCCCCTTTTTTTTTGTCTGATGTTCCTTTTGTTTTCCATTTCGGCCGTTGAGTAGTGGAGTATATATACTATTTGAAATCCAAACCCTAATAGTATTCACTAAACCGCTCGGACATATCATGAGCCCAATAATCCTAAATCCAATGTGATAAGTCCAATAATCCTAGGCCTAATAAAATAGCCCAATATCCTTAAATGTAATAGGGTTTAACTAATATTAATAATATTAACAATAGCCATAATAATGAAATAATAAAATTATAATCCCAATAATACTAATAATAATAATAATAACAAAGACAATATTAATACTACAATAATAATGATAACAACAGTAATAATAGTAATCCTAAACACAATAGGATTAATAATAATAATAATAATAATAATAATAATAATAATAATAATAATAATACGGTAATATGGCTCGGGTTTTACAGATATTCCTCTTGATATGTTCATCTTGGAATCATCAAGCTCAAACTCACTAATTTCTAATGGTACTATAAATCGGGATTTAGATTCAATTGCGGAACAAAATTGCTCCCAAATATCGAATTCTTTAGGGTTCAACTTGGAGGCAAATGACCGTGATGAAGATGGTGCCACTTCTTTGGATCTATTTTTTGGATTTTATGAAAGTTTTTGGACGGAGCCATTCATGGTGGACACATCTGATACCCTAGATTTTCATTTTTCGCTATTAGATGACCACGGTGGACTTTTTTGATCTCCTAACCTTTGAAGTTAATATTTTGGTTAATGCTGCAAATTAGGGTTGTCATTTGGTTGAAATCGAGCCCGATTTGCGTACACAAATATGAACCTCTGGATCCGATCAAAACTAGACATGACATGCATTAACTTCTCCATATGATTAATTTCCGGTCCAAAGCCAGTTGAATCATTAATTGAAGATGCGGAATTAAGTACCGTTGTTTTTTTGTTTTTTCTTTTTTTTTTTTGGGAGAAGGCATACAGTACGTTTCACGCCATTACATCAATGATCGCATTGTCAAGTGTCAACATGTTGGAGTTAAATCATTTTAGGATAATAATTTGAGCTTCACAATATCGAATTATATATTTTAATATTTGAAAATTCTATATGACATGTGTCCATTAATATCAAGTCTGTATCCAATAAAAGTTAAAAAATTCACTCGAATAACAACAAATAATAATTAAAATCCTAAAATCAAATAACCAATTAGAGATTAAACACATCATATGAAAAATAAAATTAAAAAAAGTATAAATTAGTTTACAATTAGTAGTTAACTTATGACCAGGGCAATTAAGTGAAATTATAGATATACTTGTTTATATAATATAATAAGTTTTCATTAGATAAAAAATAATCAACCATTATCGAAAGAACATAAAATTCTAAAATCACCTTATATTAAAATAATCAATAAATAGTTATATAAAAATATTCAATTAATAAGTAATATATTAAATTTTAAAATTAATTTTTGTATAACTAATCAAAGGAAGAGGAAAATTTTCTTTTAAAAAAGAATATATAGAATTTAGTGATGTGTAACTTTAATAGTTTAAAATTAAATTGATTTTTTTTTTTTTTGAAAAGCATGTATGATATAAATCCTCAAGAGGAGCTGACTTCAAGCCAGAATTACATTGGCTACCAAATCCGAGAGAACCGATGACTCGGCAAAGTCCGACAAAGCGTTTCGTGCTAATCGGTGGGCGACATGTTTCCTACCCCTACGAATAAAACTAAGGGAAAACTAAGAAAAATTAGCACAGAGTCTAAGAATATCATGGAAAATTAGCATAGAGTCTAAGAATATCATGGACTATAACTGCAATGGATGATCGATCTGGGTCACTACTTCGTAGAGCACTAATCAATAAACTAGAATCTCCTTCCAAAATGATTTTGTCAAAATCTAGGGACAAGAGCAGTTTTACAGCTTCCATCGCTGCTAAAGCTTCGGCATGGAGCGCCTCACCTGGAACTTGTAGCCGACGGGATCTCCATTTGATACACGATCTCTAATAACCATCCCAAGTCCTATAAACTGATCATGCTCAAACACAGCAGCATCGAAATTGGCTTTAATAAAACCCGTCGGTGGCTTTGACCAGTGAACTCGAGCAGTGAGCCGTTGAGAAGGAGAATGACAGGTTCCAACAGTGATGACAGATTGATAAGAAGAGTCCGTTGCAAAGAGGACTACTAGTAGCGGCTCCCTAGACTCACCCTCCATCAGTCGTTTACACCTGCTGAACTAGAGAGACCAAACCAAATAAAGGCAGAATTGGAACTCTGATCTTTTAAGTTTAATGTGCAAAGTCCGGATCTAATTTTCAGCCGAAGAAGACCAACGAGAGACTATCGACCAAGGGATATGTGAAAGGTTTATCCTATTAGCAACTGCTTTGGAAGCGATCCTATAAACAACATTGCACAGAGCAATAGGTCAAAATTGGGACATGCTATCCGGTTTTGCACATTTAGAAATTAAAACAATATTAGTATGATTAAAATTAGGAGCATAATTACAATTATTAAGGAAATCAAGCTCACAGTGAGTAACATCAGGGCCGACTATATCCAAAAAGATTGGAAGAAAATTGGGGGCATACCATCGGGTCCGAGAGATTTATAAGGATACATCTAGAATAGAGCTTTAGAAACTTCTTCAGCCATGAAGGGTGCCAGTAGAGCCTCAGTCATATTATCATCCACGCGGGGTTTGACCGATGCAAGAGTCTTAGCTATCCCTCGAGTAGAAGGGTTAATTGAATCAAACATATTAGCGAAATATTGGGTGATGATACTTTGGATTCCCTGTTCAGACTCCACCCACACCACTAGAAAACAAAGATTTGACCATAGATACTTTTCGTGGCCAATTTTGGCGTTGCTAAAATTGGTCACGGATTTTGGCCACGAATTTTTGTCAATTTGGCCACGGATTTAACCGTGGCCAAACTTTTTTATATTTAAATTTTTTTTTAAGTTAGCCACGGATTAATTCGTGGCCAAAAATGAATGTTAAAAAAAAAAAAAAAAAAAACTAGCCACGGATTAATCCGTGGCCAAAAATAAATTTTTTAAAAAAATAATAAATCTAGCCAAGGATTAATCCGTGGCCAAAAATAATTTTTTTTTAAAAAAAGGAATAAATCTAGCCACGAATAAATCCGTAGCCAAAAATAAATAATTTTTAAAAAATTGATAAATATAGCCACGGATTTATCCGTGGCCAAAAATATTTTTTTTATAAAAAACAATAATTATAGTCACGGATAAATCCGTGGACAAAAATAATTTTGTTAAAAAAAAAAATTATTGACGGAAAAATCTGTCGCTAATTTTACAAATTTTTTCATAATTAATTTTATTTTAATACACCCCAAACCTACAATTTTTTTTTTTCAAAAATCAAAATACGAACAAACATAAATACCAAAAAACTATATATCAATATAATACTAATAATCCATATGGCATATTCTATCATATTTATAATTAATAATTAATATTATTCTACTAGTTTAATTCAACAATTCATACAAAACAATTCATCTATAACAAAAGTTTTTAAAAATCAAATGTAGGAATATCATCGTCTCTATCATCCTCCTCATCATTATCATTGTCATCGTCGCCTTCATTTTCATCCTGAGCAACATGAGCAGACGAAGTAGAGCCCTTCTTACGCTGCAGAGCTAATCGACGCGTGAGTTTTTTGAGGTTGGCCGCCATTAAGGACATGGCCTTCTGAAGGTCGGAGATCTCTTGATTTTGCTTTTTTTCCATCTCGGCCATCTTTTGACTGTGCTTCTCCTCTAAATCTTTTGTGTGAGCTCCTTTGTCTTGGGGTCACGGAAGACTCAACTATCACAGTAGAGGGTCCACCGGCAACCCCATACCACTGACCCTTTTTTGGACCGCCGACTGTCTGCTTCCAAATCAAAAATGTAAAAAGAAAAAAATTAGAGTTTTCTCTTCTACATATTTTATAATAAAGTATATATATAATTTTTAATAAGTACATATAATTTTTACCTCTAACTTGTCGGGCTGCTGAATAGGTCTTCCCTGTGCATTCTCGAAGGCTCGACAACAAGCTTCGTCATAATTAGCTTTGAAGCTCTCCTGCAAAAAAAAACAAAACATACATAATTGTTATAAAATCATTTTTGGCAATAATATGTGACGATAAATAAAAATAGAAAACTAGCAAAGTAGTTTTTTCTCACTCATCGACATAATGCTTGGTTCCATCCTCGTCTCTCAAATAATGGAGAGCCTCAAATGTTTCGTCAACAGAAGGCCGATGTCCATATTTTCAATTAATTAAATAAAATATAAGGAAAAATACAAGAATAGTAATGAGATAAAACTATAAAAATCAACACTACTTCAATTAATTAAATAAAATATAAGGAAAAAGTAATTACTTACCAAATGATCTTGCCACTTTCCATCACATGTTGATGCTCGGTTTGCCTTATTCTGATGGCTTATCCTCTAGAACTCTGGGGTGCCCCATATGACCCGTGAAGCATCCCAAGATTCCTCACCTATCCAATTAGGCCTACGGTTATCCCTACGAGCTTTAGCCGTTCTATTTTTCAAGATCTTCAAACCTTTATGCTCGAAGTTATTCCAAATTCGGCTCGAATGATAAGTCCGCCAAAAGAATTTTTTCTAAAAAAAATCTTATACGAACAAATTGTAGTAATAGTCAAATTTCAATTAAACTAAATAAATACACATACCTTAAACTGGGCAAACCACATCTCACGAGTTTCTAGCGGGACCATTTTCCAGGTAGGCCATGGTTACTTGAAACCATTCTCAATTATCTGACCAATCTCTTCATTACATTTATCCTCGAAGTCAAACCTATTGTACAAGTGGAAAAAACAAAATTATACATTACAATGCACATAAAATATATAGAATAGATATCTATTTATTGATAAAATAGCAAAGTTTTCCTCGTGACAATATTAAAATATGATGTCCACTGGTATCACTGTTTTGAGACATATCGGTGGATCGGCCTTCATTCATCGGCGTCGATAGGGTGGACCCAAGGCAGGGGATGGAGAATCTGATCTCGAACTACCTAAATTGATGTTCAGATTAGTCGGTGGAGGCATATGCTGATTAGACCCTAAGTCCGATACTTTGTCCTTGTCTTTTTACGATCTCCCGGCCATTTGTTTCAGAATTCTCAACAAATAATCGAGAAACTTAATAAAATGTTAACAAACTGCACAACAATTGATCACACATCAATTATGAATAAATACAAAATAACAATTCGCACATCAACAATTAAAATATGAATATTATTTATCATCTTCATTTTCATCAACTTCATCTTCATCATCACCGTCATATTTAATCGCATCATCTCCTTCGTCATCATCGTCATCAAGTTCATCATCAAATTCATCCTCCTCGCCATCGTCACCTCGTTCGCTTCATCTCGTATCTCATCATCTTCAAGTTCATTATGAAATGCGTTATTGTCAAAAATCACCTCTTCTAGTCGACCATCAGCATAAGTGAAGATTCTTGCAACAAATCATCAGTAACAATTTGTTGATTGGCTACTCTACTTCGTGATCTGGTTTTAATTACAAAACGCCAATTCAATTTATTCCTCCTTGTGCCCGGATACGGTACATAACATACCTAAGATGCATGTTGTGCAATAATGAATGGATCATCTTTTCGGTATCTCTTATTAAATTTGATCTCTACAATGTCATATTGTGGGTGTATCTTTATACCCCTCTTAGAAACGGAATCAAAACAATGACATTTGAACAAGACAAACTTCTTTTCAAGTACACTGGGATATTCTAACTGAATCACTTCTTTAAGTATGCCATAGAAATCCGTAGCCCCATCTCCCCGAACACAAACACCAGCATTATAAGTGTTCATGCGTTGTGTGTTCTCGTCTACATGACAGGCATATCCATTCACAATGTACCTTTACTATGTCTTAACCTTACAATTTGGTATCCACGCCAAATCACGTAAATTTTTACTAGCGATATTATTTTTGCGATCATGAACCTACACAAATAATTACACTGTCATAATATTTATAACAAATGTTTATATATACATTTTTTATTTTAATTAATACAGTACTTAAGATGTTGTTCAAACCATTCTACAAAATTCGTCGTGACCGACTCCTCAACTTTTTGGTTGGTTAAATTTGGAGTCAGAATTTAATAAAAAAATTAACAAGTTAATATTAGTCTTTAAATACTTGATGATAGGCATGGCCTTATCGCAATTAATAAGAATGTGTAATGCGCACTTTCTCAACTCATCACTCAAAAATCGCTCATCGCATTTACCATCGGGCTTACCAGCTTGATTGCAGATAGACAATGTGTAGGGTATCTCTTTAGCACTTCCATCATTCTCATTACGTCTAACTCTTGTACTCTTCGACTGAATGTGGCTTTCAAAATAATACGATGTAAAGTATGATGATTCTTAATTTAAGTATGCCTCATATGGTGAGCTATTTACCCTTGCTCGATTCTTCACCATACCTTTCAAGTCATGTAGGAACCTATAATCGTATTTTGTATAACAAAGTTACTAATTCATTTGGGATCTCAAAAAAGAAAAATAGAGGTTGGCAAATCTTTAAAAAAATATTTACCTTTCAAATAGATACATCCATCTATATTGAACATGTCAACATATTGCCGCTTTAGAAGATAAGTGTATTGGCAAGTGTTCTATGGTATCAAAAAATGCTGGAGGAAAAATGCGTTCCAATTTGCACAAAATCGGAGGGATATTCCTATCCAATTGTGACAAACTTTGAAGAACTGACTTATTTCAGTTTGAGGCTTCCAAACATTTTGCGGGAGAGCGCTAAATGCTACTGGGAGTAAACGTTGCATAAAAACAAGACAATTATGACTCTTCATACAGTACTACTTGAGTCTCGATTGATCAACACAAGCTCCCAAATTCGATGCATAACCATCAGGCATCTTCAAAGCTTGAACAAATGTGCATAAATGACATTTTTAAATGCAACTTATGCCACTTGCAATACTCAATTAAATCCAATCTTGCCTTCTCATTATCCTTTGTCTTATCTTTATATCCATGACAGTGTTCAGTATGTTGTCAACATTTTTTTTTCCGATGTGCATGGCATCCAAATTATGGCGAACCACATTGTCTTTCTAGTACAACAACTCCCAAAAAATACTTTTTTTGGTCCAATTATGATGTACGTCATATCCTTGCAATTTTGGATGCTTAACTAGCATATCGATAACTTTCGATATTCCACGCACTTCTTCCCACGTCTGATCGCCTGTCATTACTGACTTAGCTTTGATCGTTCACGGCGTCCTTTGAAAACTACATCATTGTTTTGTCTAAATGGGTGATTCTCAGGCAAAAACTGCCGATGACAATCGAACCAAGAAATCTTCCTACTATTTTTTAGTCTGAATGTCTTTGTTTGTCGCATACATATAGGACAAGAAAATTGACCCTATGTCATCCATCCCGACAGCATCCCATACGCGGGAAAGTCGTTGATAGTCCACATCAAGACAGCCCGTAAATGAAAATTCTACCTTTTGGAAATTTCATACGTTTCAACTCCTTCTAACCATAAAATTTTCAGCTTGTTAATTAAAGGTTGCAAGTACACATCAATCCCTTCTTTTAGGTTACATAGCTCCAGAATCAAGCATGTCAAAAACATATACGTGGTAGTCATACACAATTCTAGTGGCAAGTTATATGGAGTAACAATCACAGGCCAACACGAGTATTGCATCAACAAAGTATGATTAAATGGATTAAATCCATCAGCACATAATCCAAGTCTAATGTTTAATTGCTCAGCAACAAATTCAGAATGATTTTCATTGAAAAGTTTCAATGCCAGACCATCAAATGGATGACAAATAACACCAGGCTCTCCTCTGTGCCCATGATGCCACCTCATTTGATCAGCTGATTTTGAAGAAGCATATAACCTTTTCAATCTTGGAATAAGCGGCATGCAGTGCATTCTTCTGTAAGGAACACGATTCCTACTACCTCTATTTGATGGTTTAAATCTTGGATGCCTACAAAACTTACATTCCTCTAAACATGAATCTTCACTGTAATACAACATACACCCCTCGATGCAACAATCAATCTTCACCGATGTTAAACCTAACTTCTGAACTATTTTTTTTTGCTTTATAATAGTTGTTAGGAACATGATTATCCGACGGATTGGACGACTTCACAAGCTTTGCCATTCGATCAAAACAACGTTGAGATAAATTGTAGTCAGATTTTAATGACATCATTTGAAGAGCCATTGATAACTCTGTCTGAGTGTCACAACCTGGCCACAATGATCGATGTGCAGCCTCTAATATGTCATAAAACTGTTGAGCTTGCATATTAGGACATTGATCATTTTTTCTCTAAATCTCAGTATCATGACTCATTTCGACATTCAAATTGGGACGATAATGCATACTATGGTGAAATGCATTCACACCTATAACATCATATATCAAATTCTCATAATTATTGAATCCATATGGAAAATTTGCCTGATTCAAAGAACTAGCATTACCGAGCTCCACGTTTTAAGTTTCTGGAGCTAACTCGTCATATGAAGTCCAATACCAATACTCAAGTTGAACACAGACACCTAATAAGGCCTTTATCAGCTATATACTGTGGTTGTGTAGTTGCGAATTGAATAAACTGATTTAGACCATTCATAAATTATTTGGCGTAATTTTTTCGATCAACAGTTAACCTATTATACATCCAATCTCAAATTTCCCATATATCCATATTCTGTAAACATAAAATGAAAGTAAGTTAACATCACTGCTAAACTTCGTATCTAGATAGATTAAGTTTGTCATTAATATTTGCTCAACATGCTTCATTAATGGCACAATATATAAACACTTAAAACAAAGCAAATTATTTCAAACATTGTTCGACATTCTTCCTATCAAACATATTTTCCCCAATTTTAACCCCACCTCAACGACAAAATTCACCCCAAAATAAATTATTCATAAAAAACTAGTTCATATATAACAATTCATAATCCAAACAAACTTGTTCATAGCAATCCATAATCCAATCAAACGTGTTCAAAACAATCCATAATCCAAACTTATTCATAACAATCCATAGTCCAAATAAAGTTGGGCATAACAATTCATAATCCAAATAAATTTGTTCACAACAATACATAATCCAAACATGTTCATAACAATGACTAATCCAAACAAACTAGTTTATATATAGCAACTCATAATCTAAACTTGTTCCACCTTATTCAAACTTCACCTCCACAAATTATGTATACGATATCAACCTATAAATATTGCAAAATACACCAAAACAACAAATAAAATTAAAATAACATCTGAACGAATAAAATAAAAATAAAAAGCTAAAAATAACAATAACGTGTGTGTGTGGCGTTTGCCATCAGGTAAAGTGATAATAAAATGAAACATTAAAAACTAAATATGACATTTGCCATTTATTTTTCCATCAACTATTATTCTAATTGGAAGTAGGAGCTGCTCTACCAAACACCGAGACAAAATTGCTCAAGTGTATTCCATCCTACATCTAGTATAATATACTGGAATGAATGACATATGCACAAAATGATGTGACAACTTTAATTTAGCGAATAAAGGGAAAAACAAAATTTAATGTGAACATGCATATGGTATCCATCAAACTAAACCCATTGCATAATACCAAGAGTATGATCTACAAGATCGTCCAAGTCAAATATAGAGCCTATTTGCAGTGTGTTTTCATCCAAAACTTGATGTAGTTTACCAATGGTTGGATAAATGACATTTGTGTAAAAGTGATACAACTATTTTAATTTAATAAATAAAAAAAATAAAAAATTATTCAAATACATACATTTTATCCATCTAATCAACCTAATATATTATATCAAATGCAGGATCTATAAGATCGTCCAAATGAAAGGATGGAATGGATTGACCCGACATATAGTGAGTCTCAATTTTTGGGCCTCGTTGGGCCGAATTGGAACTGTAAGTGATGATAATTAAGCTTCATGGAGGTTGTATAAAGTAGAGTTGTCCAGGACCCTTTTGAGAAAAAGTTTAGATGGTAAAACGAAACTCTAGTTATGGATCATGAGACATTGACTTAGAGCATGTGGATGAGGAAATGGAAATCTTATTTTTATAAAACTTTATGAATTAGTTTATAGAGATTTTATATCTTAATAAGATTATAATTATTAAAATTTAATTTTAAAATAAGTCATTGAAGTGTTTGGATAAAATAAGATTTAATAATTTATAAAATAGTTTTCAGTCACTATGCATTGTTATTTCATTTGATCATAAGATTCTTTTAGTAGAATCATGAAGAAAAATGATAAAGGAAAATTAGTATATCATTTAGATAACTATTTTTTAGATAATAGAAATACAATATTGATAAAAAAAATTGAAGAATATTTATGTTGATTCTTTATTTAGATTGAAACAATTTATACGCTATTTAAAAAAAAATGTTCGTGGGAGCTTTTTTTTAATTTCTTGGGAAACTTATAAATTAGATCTTAGAGTTTATATACTCTATTATTAAAAAAAATACTAAATACTTTTGAAATTAATCATGTAAAATCTCAAAATATAAAATATTTTGGGAAGTTTAAATTCTTCTCAAATACCTTATAAAATATTTTAAATAGCTTATAACTAAACTCAGCCACATACTCTAACTTTGAAATAGTATATAACTTTGTATATTTGTTTCTCACACGATGACGTTAACAAAATGACGCCAATGGTGACGGGACAGTCACCATTTTGATAATTTATTTTCTAAGCAATTAATTAATTAATAACGTAAGATAATTGAATAATTTTATAAAAGAGTTTACTTATTAGTTTAATCGATTCAGAAAAGAAAAAATTATTTAGCTTACTAGCATTCACACTTTAGGTCGTGTTTTATTAAGCTCGTCTCCATTATCCAAAATAAAAAATGGAAAATATCTTTATGCTTCAATTATATGATTCAGACAACTGTAATTACTTACGTTATTCAAGATCCAACGTTTGTAATTTACTAATTAAAATAATTAGTACCCCGCATCAGCTGTGAACTATTTTTAATTATTAAATGTTGTTTTCACATTACACACCTGTAAAGATGACGTGAGACAAATAATTATTGCCGACGTCAGCACATGATTCATGCCCATTGTTGAAGCTATCGAAATTCGAAACTATACAAATAAATATTAATATAGAGTTGTAATCTGTATATGATCTATCGTTCTCATGACATTTTTTTTTTATGTAATACTTGGGTTGACTTGGCTTATTCAAAAAATTATGGATAAATTATACTGCTCACCCTTGAAGTTAGGTTAATTTATAAAAAAAAAATTTATTATTTCAAAAATTATCAAAAATCTCCTGAAATTATACTCATATTACAAATTTATTTCAATTTCTGAAAATACCCTTTCTTTTTTTTTTTGGTGATTTACACTGATCACCTCTAAAATTAGGCTAATTTAAGAGAGACCCCTATAATTTCAAAAATTACCAAAAACTCCATGAGGTTATACCAATATTACAACTAGTACCTACTTAGGTTGATTTATTAACAATATTAATTCTTTTTTTTTCACTTTGTAATATTATTATCATAAAATTTTCATGCAGTAGATTTGAAAAAAAATGTGATTATTTATTCAATTAAATATTCTGAATTTAATGTATTAAAAGTATCTACCAACACATTAAATATGACATATTATCGCTAATACGGAGTAAATTTTAAAAAAAATAAATTTGAGTCCTCAATCTAAATAAAGTTTTCAAGTGCATTATTTAATTCCAATTTTTTTATTTCAATCAATGTTTATATTTCTCATTTCCCATTATGGATATATACGACTCATACAATTATATTTTTCTAAAATATAAATTTAGCATGTATTACGTATATTTAGTATAAATTCATAACATTAAATTCAAAATATTTATTTGAATAAATAATCACATTTTTTTTTCAAATCTATTACACTAAAATTTTATGATAACAATATTACAGAGGGGAAAAAAAAGAATGAATATTGTTAATATGTCAACCTAAGTAGGTGCTAGTTGTAATATTGGTATAACCTCAGGGGGGTTTTGGTAATTTTTGAAACCACATGAGGTTTCTCGTAAATTAGCCTAATCTTAGGGCTGGTCAGTGTAAATCACCCAAATAAAAAAGGAAGGGGTATTTTTGAAAATTGAAATAAGTTTGCAATATGAGTATAACCTAAGGGGGTTTTTGGTAATTTTTGAAAAAATAGGAGATTTTTCGTAAATTAACCTAATCTCAGGGGTAGTCAGTGTAATTCGCCCAAAAATTATTGTTATTGCTCTCTAGCCAAGAATGTTCCCAATTCAATCCAGGGTTTTCGTTCTAATAGATATATACTCCACTTTTAAAAGAAAAAGAGTAAAATTAAACATTTAAATTTTAATAGTGTACGTATAAAAATTGTGTGTGAGCATATTAAAGAAAAAAAAATCCAATTCCTAAATCCTAAAAAAGAAAGTATATACGTTATTTTGTTTACCACTAAAGTTCGAATTTTTATATTTGTTATCAATTGGTAATTTTTTTTAACTAATCAATTAGAAAAAAAAAATTCTCAAGGCAACTTTCGTCATGTAAGTTGAGAGTAAATGTTGAATCGTTTGTTTAAATTTATATTTCATTTTATAAATGTGTGTCGAGTTCAAATCATCATCTATTTAACAAAATATTTTCATACACATAAGATACTAAAACTATGGTTGATTATTTGTCACTGTAAACTAATGAGAGCATTTTATTTTAATTTCATTTCTGGTTGAGAAAACCCTTTTCCTTTGTGAAAAAGCTTTAGGACTATATAACCTCAGCGTATAAAAGAAGAAGCCTCTTTTGTTCCTTCCATTTTCTTAATGTTTTAAGTCCCTTAATTTTAAGGGCATATATAATATTATCAAAATAATATAATCAATTTCGACAATGTCAAATTGAAAAGGTAGACGGATGAATTCACAAATAAATAAATTACCTGAAAGTTGACAAATTTTATTAAGGGAGTATATTTGGGCAAGCCTTTCCGAGTTGTTTCTTAAAGTTGACAAATTTTATTTACTTCATAAATAATATAATCAAATTTAATTTTGAGGGCATGCCTACTTGGGCAACATGTATAATATAATCAAAATATCACCTTCCCGAGTTGTTTCTTAAAGTTGACAAATTTTATGGTCCACTCAGCTCATAGATGGGTCATAATGGCATATGCATGCATATATATATATATATATATATGACTTATGACTGAACTTTGTTCGAGCTAGACGGATCTAGGTGGATGACTGAAAATGGTGAAGGGTGCTAGTGTTAACAAGAATGGACTAAAGCAAGGTGCATGGACTGAAGATGAAGACAACAAATTGAGAACTTATGTTCTTAGATACGGCCACTGGAATTGGCGATTACTGCCCAAGTTTGCTGGTAAGAAATTTTCAGGATCGACATCGAATTCCATATATAGACATATGATTTATAGCAAAATGGCATTATATTTTTCAGGTCTAGATCGATGCGGGAAGAGTTGTCGATTTCGATGGGTGAATTATCTGAAACCCGGTGTCAGACGAGGGAGCTACACCAAAGAAGAACAAGATCTTATTGCCAAACTTCATGATGAACTTGGAAACAAGTATGATTTCACAATCCATTCATTTGGGTATTCAATCTCTAATTTGTATTAATTCGGTAAAATTCTTATTCGAAATCAAATCCAACAAATCACATGATAAGTTCATTTTATCGTCATATGATTGTGATCATTCTCTCTAAACTATACATAAATTTTACTCGACAAGTGTAATACACTCCTCACACCATCAACATTGATTTGATTGAATAGAATCTGAAATAGAATTCCTCCTGTAATTCTCAATTATCATTGATCATAAGATTTAGGAATCATAAACTAATGTTTGTCGGCAGTTGAATATAGAACTCAAGCAATTTGCTAATTATATATTTTATGTCACAGGTGGTCTGCCATTGCAGCAAAATTGCCCGGAAGAATCGACAACGATGTCAAAAACTACTGGCACGCACACATCAAGAAACGGAGTAAAAGAAGTAGTAAATCATGCCATCAAGCATTTTCTGGCAGTGATATTCCTCCTGATATGTACATCTTGGAATCATCAAGCTCAAACTCACTAATTTCTGATGGTTCTATAAATCAGGATTCAGATTCAGTTGCGGAACAAAATTGCTCCCAAATATCGAATTCTTTAGGGTTCAACTTGGAGGCAAATGATCGTGATGAAGATGGTGCCACTTCTTTGGATCTATTTTTTGGATTTTATGAAAGTTTTTGGACGGAGCCATTCATGGTGGACACATCTGATACCCTAGATTTTCATTTTTCGCTATTAGATGACCACGGTGGACTTTTGTGATCTCCTAACCTTTCAAGTTAATATTTTGGTTTAATGCTGCAAATTAGGGTTGTCATTCGGTCGAATTCGAGTCCGATTTGTGTACACAAATATGAACCTGTGGATCCAATCCAAACTAGACATGACATGCATGAACTTCTCTATATATATGATTAATTTGCAGTCCAAAGCCAGTTGAATCATTAATTGAAAGATTTAGAATTAAGTAGCATTGTTTTTTCTCTTTTTTTTTTGTGAGAAAGCATACAGAACATATCACACCATTACATCAATGATCGCATTGTCAACAGGTCGAAGTTAAATCATTTTAGGATAATAATTTGAGCTTCACTATATGGAATTAAATATTTTAATATTTGAAAATTCTATATGATATGGGTCGTCCATTAATATCAAGTCTGTATCAAATAAAAGTTCAAAACTCACTCGAATAACAACAAATAATAATTAAAATCCTAAAATCAAATAACCAATTAGAGATTAAATACCTCACATGAAAAATAAAATTAAAAAAAGTACAAAATTAGTTTACAATTAGTAGTTAACCCAAGAGCAAGGCAAGTGAAATTATAGATATACTTGTTTAGATAATATAATAAGTTTTAATTAGATAAAAAAGAAATAATCAACTATTATTGAAAGAACATAAAAATTCTAAAATCAAATTATGGTAAACTAATCAATAAATAGTTATATAAAAATATTCAATTAATAAATAATATATTAAATTTCAGAATTAATTTTTGTATAACTAATCGAAGGAATAGGAAACACTACAAGAAAAAACGGTATTTTCAGCAGAAATTTACGACGGAATTTCGGCAGAACAAATCCGCCAGATAAACCTTGGTCGCTTTCAATTTTCGGCGGAATATTTTTTTAATTAAATAAATTTTCGGCGAATTATTCCGCCGAAATTATTATTTATTTATTATTTTTTTAATTAAATATATTTTCGGCAAAAATAATCCATCGAAATTTATTTTATATTTTTGAAAATAAAATTTCAATTGTTCAATCTAGGAATCAAACCCGGGACCTCGCCCAGCTCGCACGCGCGTGCGTACACGCGCCCGAAATTGTCCCAAATTTTGAAGCCGCTAGAAATCGAACCTTCGCCCTCTTGATTGAAAAACAACTCTCTTACCGTTGAGCTACATTCACTTTGTTGTCATAATTCATTACATGATATATTTATAGCATACAACAACAACAACAGCAATAATAATAATAATAATAATAATAATAATAATAAGTTTTTTATTTATTGAAAATTTTAATATGTTTTAATTTTTAAAAAAATTATATATATATAATACATAATATTATATACATATAGATATATATATATATATATAGCATACAAAAATTCATTTAATTCTAATTAAAATAATAATAATAATAATAATAATAATAATAATAATTTTATAATAATAATTCAAATAAAAATAAAAATTTTAAATTTTAATATATTTTAAAATTATATAAAATTATTGATATTATTTATTTAAAAAATATTATTTTTTATTTTTTTAATTTTTCGGTGGACTTTTCCGAAGTAAATCAGCTGAAAAATTCAAAATTTATTATTTTTTAATTATTTTTTATTTTTTAAAAATTCAAAATTATTATTTTTTAATTATTTTTTATTTAAGAATTATTATTTATTAAATTTTTATTTATTTAATTTTTCAGCTGAAAAATTTGGCCGAAAATTTTAAAAATTATTTTTTTATTTTTTTTTATTTTTCACCGAAAATCCGCCGAAAAATTTTGGCAGAATATTCCGTCGAAAAATTCAGACGAAAATTGCGCATTTTCTTGTAGTGAAAATTTTCTTTTAAAAAAGAATATATAGACTTTAGTGGTGTAGTTTTAATAGTTTAAAATTAAACTGATTGGTAGATTCGAAAATAGGACACTTCAAAAACTCATCTTGTGATCAATTGACTTAAGTTAAAATATAACCTATCTTAATAAACTCCAGCTGCTTGATCGATTCTAGTGTGTTTCGAAGCAACGAAATGCAAGGCCTTCTAATGAGATGTACCGCTGTGAGGCAATCACTCTCCATACAAACTTTGTTAGCACCTCTGTTTTTCAGCCATTGTATAGCCCCATCTCAATAGCTTTGTTCTCCATAGCAGCCGGCCCCCACTACAACAAAAATTCCTTTTTCCGACACAAAAATGTGCCATAATATACACTTTTTTGAGGCATTTATACTTTTTGGGGCTACAACAAAAATTCCTTTTTCCTACACAAAAATGTGCCCTAATATACACTCTTTTGAGGCATTTACACTACAAGAAAACGCGCAATTTTTGGTAGAATTTTTTGGCCGAATATTCCGCCGAAATTTTTTTGCAGATTTTCGGTGGAATTTCGACGGAAAATTAAAAAAATAAAAGTTTATGGGAATGCCGCAGCCGTTTTGGAGCAAATATAGAAAGTTTATAGGAACATATTTTTTGAGATGCTTGTAGAAAAATGTCCCAACAACCTTTGTGTCGGGATACTTACAATAAAAGTGTTCAATTTTTTCTTTTTTATTCCAACACTCAATTAAAAATGCCTTAATACGACTATATATTGAGACCCTTTTTCAAAAAAGTCTTATTTACTTTAACTTGTCATATAACTTATTGGGATGCATCTCCTAAAGAGTTTTAATAAAATTATTTTGCATCGTTTGTATATATTAATGTGTCTATTAAGCTCTATGAGGATTGTTTTCTGAAAGTTGTCCTAACAACTTTTGTATTAACAAGTTTGTTAGATAATACTTGAATGTCATTTAAAATGTGTAATTACAAATTTTAAATTCTTATAGAAGAGTTATTAATTAATGATATATTTTCTATCTTGTCGAGTTTGTTGGTTTTTAGTTATTGAACTAAGTTTGTATTTTGGAAAATGTTAGCAAAGCTACAAAAAGACACACACATTTTTTTGGCTAAAGTTGAATAGTTGGTTGTCGTGAATTCGAGGCATCCACCACATTTCCACTGGAAATATTAGCTTGAATGAATGCGCCATTTTTCCGGTAGAAATGCAGCAACAATTTCCGATGGAGTTTTAAAAAATAAATAAAGAAAAATTTTGGTGAAATTTCTGCCAGCATTTTCAAAAAACAATTAAAAAAGTTCGGTAGAATTTGTCCATCGGACTTTCCGACAGAATTTTTTCTGAAGTTCTTAAAAAACAATTAAAAAAAGTCTATCTATAAGTCGGACTTCAAAAAAAATTAATAAATTACGGATAAAATTAACAAATTGTATAATTATTTATAAGTATGCCTTTTGATTATGACATTAGGATTAATTGTTTTATGCTATCTGATTGTTTTATCTAGTTAGTGTATAATTCTGAGGTGCAAGAAAACTTGTCCACATTCTTTTTTGTTAAAGTTCTCCCTATTTTCTATGTGTGTGTCAAAGATTTGTAGTGAGGAAAAAATGAGAAGAAAAAGGTAAAGGTGCAAAAATTAAAGAATTAAATTATAAATAATTAAATGTATGAAAAAAGAACTTATTCCTTATCATTTTCCTCTGTCTATTTGAGGTCAAAAAATTAATGTTTCTTTGCATGTATTCTTAAGTTAATAAATTACGTAATTATAAAATCTTATAAAGTTACAAAAAATTAATAAGTTTGAATTAGTATGATTAAAATTAAAAAATTGATAATTTCAAAAATATATAATAGGTTTAGGAATAAAAAAAAACATATCAACAATTTTTTATAATAGTCTAGTAGTAGAACTTTCTTCTTATTTACCATATACTTGGGTTCAAAATATAGTAAGCGCATAAACATATGGGTGGACCGTTGGCTGTTGCGTCCTTGGGATTTCGAACCGATAACAAGTTCAGAAAATGCGGGGGACATTGCTACGGTGCACCAACTTATTGATCCGATCTCCAAAGACTGGAACAAGCCATTGATTCATTCGATTTTCTGTGAAACTGATGTTGCTGAAATCCTCAAGATTCCGCTGGGTTATTCAGCCCGCCCTGATACATTAGTGTGGCATTACGCAAGGGGTGGCAGATCTAGCCTTAGAATAGCTCATCGGTTGACCATTAATATGATGGACGACAGAGGCACGTCCGCACAGCCCCTGGCCAACTCAATTTTCTGGAAGGTCCTGTGGAAACATGGATATTCCCCCGAAGATCAAGCTATTCTCTTGGCGCCTTGCTCGCAACGTGCTTCCAACCTTTGTGAACCTCATGCTCTGCCGCTGCAGGGTTGAGGTTTCCTGCCCGCTGTGTGGACATATTGGGGAGGGTGCGATGCATGCTATGCTTCGCTGCTCATTCGCAAGACAAGCTTGGGCACTCTCGCATCTACCGTGGGCCGCAATTGACCATGAAGCCAAGGCACGATGGATTGGATGAGAGTGATCCATGAGAGGCTAGATAAGAGGAACGTTGCCCTCTTTCTCGTCATTTTGTGGACTGTATGATGGTCACGAAATCAGTTCTAGCGCGATGAATCTCCCCCGGACCCTCTGGAGATGATTGAGTTTGCAAGATATTATATTGGCACATTTCAGTCCATGAAGGCAGCCTCAACGAGGCAAGTATGAGAGCCACGAACATTTACGCGCTGGGCTGCACCACCACCCGGCGTTGTAAAATTAAACTGCGGTGGAGCTGTTTTCCGTGAGTTAGATGAGTTTGGGATTGGGATTATCGCTTGAGATCATTCGGGAACGTGTCTCTCATGGGCAGGAGGGATGCTACACCCGGGAACATGTGGAACTACTTGCAGTCATTCGAGCACTTCAGTTGGCTAAGCAGCTCCGGAGATGACCTCTCCAACATAGGAAACTTGATCGCAGATGCACGTCTTTGTGCTGTTCAACTTCACACTTGCACATTTAAATTTATTCACCGCTCAGGCAATATGGTTGCCCATTTATTAGCAAGGAACACGACGCCGCTTTCAGAGGACCTTGCGAATATTCCTGCGAATGCTATTCCTGTTTTGTACGGGGATATTTGATGTTTACTAATAAAAGCTCGATTGTTTTTCAAAAAAAAAAAAAATGATTGTAAGCGCAAAATATATGCCACTTTTGGGTGCATGCAATCACAATACAAAAAGGGTGTAGTTTGGGCTCAAGTAGGTGGAATCTCCTTTGGTGGCGGCTACCTCCGGCAAAAGTCCGGCAGTAACAGTAATTTTCTCAAAGACATTTTCAAAGTAAGATGCTTATTATGACACTCAAAAATGTTCTTAAATATCAATATAGATACACTTTAATTGTCTTTTCAAAGTTAGTAACATGATTATTATTATGACACTTAAAAGTGTTCTTATATATCAATATAGATATACTTTGGGCATCACGTAAAACTAATTATGAAATGTCACTATTCGATGATCATTTGTAAACTCTTTAAAATATTTTTAAAGATTGTGTTTTGGAGACATTTCGAGATGTCGTGATAAGATATTGGGACTGCTTCTTATGAGACATTTTTAGGTTTCAAACACAAAATTGTTCCTATATAGTTTTTATTGAGATACTCTCCAGTGTTTTGATAGACCTTTTTTCTAGTAGTGCACTATCCCCCGAATTGTTGGATTCTTTTAGATTAACATGAATTACAACTATATTTATTTAAAATTCATACAAAAAGTATTTGAATTTTATACATGGCAAAATAAAATCAAATGAGACTCGCCCCATATACATTTTAAGGCTTCTAAGTTATACTACTACTACTACTAATAATAATAATAATAATAATAATAATAATGATGATGATGACGACGACGACGACGACGATGAGGATGCTGCTGCTGCTGATGATAACTCATGAATTAGGCATTATATTTGTCCTCATGAAGTAGGCATTATATTTGTCCTTGTATACATTCAAAATAATATTACCTAAAATTTAAAAAACAGATGTTAAAAGAAAAATGATGTGAAATTTTCAAGACATAATATTACTAACTATACTGCCACATAAATTGCACATTTAAGAGTTTTTAGTAATATTATAAAATTATACACATAGGATATTACCAATTTAATAAAAAAATATTAAAATTCGGATTGGGATATTTAAGTGATCAAACTGTCTGATTTCTCATATTCGATACTTAATTTTGGGCTACAAGCATTTTTAGTCTTATTTAGTCCATGAATTAACAGCCTTTACCCTCAATTTTCGACGGAACTGAGGCCCACCCCAGGGACAGCCTGGATTTTATATTCATGGCCAGCTCTGGGCCCACCATAACTGGGCTTATGGGTCAATCCAGCCCATTCTGCCAGGGTATGAAGTGGGTATCCAAATTAAACGGGCTTCACCTTTTCTGAGTCCGGAAAATAATTTGCATATATTGTTAAAACTTAAAACTAGTTGATTCCGAGGAAATTTGGTGGTACGAAGAGTTTGTTTGGTCACTCCAAAAACGAGGGAGAAAAAAAAAGCACTGTTTAAAAAAAAAATGATAGTAGTGCTAATGCCCGCTAAATCTTCACAGTCTATTAAAATTTGAAAGAAACAAAGGCCATCCACCCTAATTCTAGTAGACGATTAATCATGTTCGAGCTTAGCACGCTACTTACCATGTGTGTGGTGTACGATTAATAATTTTGAATTATGTGATGAGTGATTTAAATTTATTATTTACTTGATATATAATTTAAAAATAATAACCGATCACATAAATATTTAGATGCGATGCAGCGAAATGTTATGATTATGCTTATGAGCCAAGCCAAGTACCTTGAAAATAATTAATAGAATGATTAGAAGTACAAATGCCCCGACCTACAACATGTTCTCCTTGTTAAAAAAAAAAGTGGGGGATAAACTGTCATCAATCTTCTTTTTCTTTCTTTCTATAAAGAAAGGAGGATTGGTGGGGAAAAAATAAACGAATCTCGATAAGGTGTTGATTGTGTTCTCTTTTTTCAAGTAGATAATTTTTGAAAAATGAAATTATATGCATTTGGTGTGAATTTCATTTATCCATCAATATATATGAACAAAAAGAATTTAATATATAAAATTTTAATATACTTTGTGAAAATACAGGATACTTGAAATTTTTTAAATACATTGCATTGATTACATAAAAAAATAAAAAAATTAAAATTGCTTAAAATCCACATTTCTTGTTTTCTTCTCAAAAGTCTCACTATTTCTGTGGCGTCCCTTCAGGGAATGTCTTATCACAAGATGCGTAATTCTGTTGATTTTTATTTAAATTGCCCATGCCAAATCAGTCCAGATCCTCTGCTACAAAATGGTGATACATCTCTTCCTACACTCATCAATATACGCCACATATATTGGTGAGCGGTTGAGATAAAAAAAAAGAGAATCTTCAAAAATTTTCCTATTTATCTCAACCGCTCACCAATACACGTGGCGTATTTTAATGAATGTAGGAGGAGATTTAATACTATTTTGTAGCAGAGGATCTGAACTGATGCCAAATAGCTTTCTGGTTTATTTATTGGTAATCTTTTAGAAATTACAAACCTTTTCTTTTAATAGACAATATAACGTACAAAATATATATTGTTCTTCTCAAGGGTAATTTGTTGAACATAATAATTATAGAGAAAATTAATCTTAACCTAATTAAGTAATTGAATCATTATTTAATTATAATTAAAATTGTTATATTGTCCATTCTAAAGATACCGTTCCCAATTTATCATCTTAATCACATTAATTTCGTAGATATTGATTATAATTTACTGTGGTATAGTCAATAAATAATAATTATGACAAGTCAATTTTAAATTAATACATCATTTATCAAAAAGATTTTACTGCTATGTGCATTTTTCTACTAATAAATATATATTGATTTTTTAATCGATGCATTTTCAGATGATTTGTGAATTCAACATACACCATTCTATGATAAAATGATTTTTTTTTTCCTAAAAGAAAAGGAAATTCAAAGAGTAAAAGTTGTTTTGCTTGGAAAAATATGAGACAATTTGGGTGAAGGTGGTGCTAAGTTGTTTCAACCCCTCCTCGCATTGTAATTTAAAACTCGAATCTTGTTTTGATTGTACGCTATTGAATTATAAAGTATACAGGTCATTTCCATTGTGATTATTTATTTATTTTTTCTTAGAATTAATTTAATATGATTTATTCAACATACAAAAAACAAATGTCATTTTCTGGCAGAATAATCAACTAGAAAATACCGACGGATAACCGACAAAATTCCACCAGACTATGTTGTTCCTCCTTCGAGAAGAAAACTTCCTTGGTCTCTGTAAAAATATAAAAATATTAACTTTTAATTTTCCAACAGAATTTTTTGTGAAAAAAATCATTTGGAAAACCAAAAAGTTTAAAAAAAATTAAAAATTAATTTAAATATCTAGCAGAATTTTTACTGGAAATCCTATCGGGTAGTCAAAAAAATAAAAATAAAAATAAAAATATTAATTTTTTACTTTTCGAGGAAAATTCAAAAATAAAAAAATTGTCAAATATTCAAAAAAAATTTAAAAACAATCGAAAGTTAGTTTTCAAGTGGAAATTCTTTCAAAAATTTTGCCGAAAATTCAAAATTATAAATAAAAATAATTTTTGCTGTTCCGACGGAATTTGGGTATGAGTTCTGCCGGAACTTCCAAATGAATTTGAACTTTTCTGTTATCCTTCTATTTCTTTCTTCTTCCTCTTATTCTCCAAAAACCACCACCACCAAGATGCCGCCACCTTCTCCTGAGTCCTGCCAAAGCCAAAGTTGTAGCCACCACCTCCCACTGCCACACCCCCCACCTCTCACCAATTGTAAGTATAATGTGTGTGTATATATATGTATATTATTTATGGAGTGTATAGTAAATAGATATTATATATATGAAACTGAAATCTGTATAAATATATATATTTCACACACAAACATACACACATATATATATTTTATGTAATGGAATATATAATATATATGTATGGAGTATATATAAATGAGTATTATATACATATGTATAGTGCATATAAATATATATTTACTGTACAATAAAGTATGTGTGTCTAGTATTATACATTATTTCATTTATATAGTAGTGTATATATATATATATATATTATTGCTTTTTTGAATTTTTGGTGGAATTTCCTCAGAAATTCCAGTGGAATGTTTTTTTTTTACTTTAAAAAATACAAAAATTTGGTAGAATTTCGGCATAAATTTTCATTAAAATGTTTTCCAGAAAAAATTATAGAACATTTACTGCCAAGTACTTTTCGGAAGAATCTTTCACCGAAATAAAAAATGCAAGGAAGGTTAATTTTTCATGAGCAAAAAATTCCATCAGTAATCCATTGAAAAATCGAGAATTCGAAGAAATTCCAATGGACAATTCTATCGAGAAAAGGGCATTCTTTTTCGTAGTGAAATTGTGTTCCAATTCCCCAATTAGATTATATTGAATCTCTCCTAAAGCTACTCTAAGCAAGTGAGGGTTTCCCATTTTAACCCTTTCCCCATAAACATATATATATATATATATATATATATATATATATACTAGTATGTAACCCGTGCTATGCGCGGAATGAATAATATTAATAAAAAATTCAAATTAAAAGCCATATTTATAACTCATATTGCAATGAATTCTATGCAAAATATATATTAAAATTATGTGAATACAAAAGCAATTTTTTTTTTATCAAACTCCATAAATACTCTCGATATGAAAATGGGAAATGAGGCTTTGTTTTACTAAAATAACAAAAAATTTCTTCACTATTATACTAAGAATTTAGAGAATTTAAATAATTGCAAGTTCAATATCAAATAAATATAACGCGCAAAATTTTGATACATAACAAAGACTAAAATTAATATAAATATTTCGAATCGATTGATGGAAACGCCATTATCTTCTTGACATGAATCTGCAAACACACCAAAAAAAAAAAAAAAGAAGAAAGAAACTATAATTATCTAATAACAAATATCGAAAAATTTGTTAAATAATTCATTAAAAACTTTGAATATACTGAGATTTAAAACAAATGATACATATAATAGGCAAATTTATAACCAATAATTCTTATTTTTAATAAAGTAAATTTAAACAATTTAAATGGAAGTTGTGGTGAAAACTACCGTTGGTTGAATGAAATGAGTGAGTTGGACAAAATTTTGACTTGCAATCAAAGGAATTAAGTTTGAATAATATAATATCATGAGATGATGATCATTTTTGAGAGTTAAACATATTAATAAAGGTTTCATTAAAATAAAATAACAAAAACAAATCATTCAATCAATACAATATAAAACTAAATAATAAATTATTTAAAGATAAATTGAATTACACACATGTGTACGTACTACAACTAACAATTAATCCTATTGTTGAAGTTTCCTTTACACCTATTATTGAAGGAGTGAATTGACTCACTTTAATACAATTAAATCCATTATCGAAGTTTTCATTAAATTAAAAACAACAAAAGATCGTCGAATTAGTGCAATTTAAAAACTCAATAATAAACAATTTAAATGAAAGTTATAATGAAGACTACCGCCGATTGAATGAGATAAGTGAGTTGAACAAAATTTAACCTGCGAACAAAGGAACTAAGTTTGAATAATATAATTTCATGAGATGATGATAATTTTTGAGAATTAAACATATTAATAAAGGTTTCGTTAAAATAAAATAACAACAAAAGATCATTCAATCAATACAATATTAAAAAATAATAATTAATTTAAAGATAAATTGAATTACACCCATGCGTATGTACAAAAATAACAATTAAATCTATTCTTGAAGTTTTCGTTACACCTATTATTGAAGGAGTAAATTGACTCAATTTTGATACAATTAAATCCATTATCGAAGTTTTTCATTAAATTAAAAATAACAAAAGATTGTTGAATTAGTGCAATATAAAACTCAACAATAAACAATTTAAATGAAAGTTGTGATGAAAACTACAGCCAATTGAATGAGATGAGTGAGTTGGATGAAATTTTGACTTGCGAACAAAAGAACTAAGTTTGAATAATATAATTTCATGAGATGCGATGATAATTTTTGAGAATTAAATATATTAATAAAGGTTTCATTAAAAGAAAATAATAACAAAAGATCACTCAATCAACACAATATAAAACAAAACAACAATTAATTTAAAGATAAATTGAATTACACATGTGTATGTACTAAAATAACAACTAAACCTATTATTGAAGTTTTCGTTAGTCTTATTATTGAAGGAGTGAATTGATTCAATTTGATACAATTAAATCCATTGTTGAAGTTTTCTTTGAATAAAAAACTAACAATTTATCCTTCTTGTTAATGAAATATGAATTGTACAATAGTTGATTAAATGAACCTTTTGAAAGGAAAAAAAAATGAATTGGACCAAGGCAACAAAAATGCCATTCAACTCTTACATTTGACCGATAGTTTCTTAATCAATATACTAATTTAGTATAAAGCTTATTCAACAAGAAATTAATTAATTTGTATTGAAAAGTAACCATTATTTTAATGAATTGAATTGAGGCAACAAAAATTGTAATCACTTCTTACACCATGTACGAAGAACTTCTTGAGATTTAATAAAATAGCATGAAGTCTAGAATGATTCAAATTATCATTTTCTCTCTAATCAAGAAGAATGAAAAGGTGAAAAGGTGAGCAAAAGAAACGTAAAAATACAAACAAATATATCCAAAGAAATAGGAACACAGTAACGAAAAACACAAATCAAGAAAAAAAAATGAGAAATGTAAAAATTTATCATAATCTCGACTCTTACTCTCTCTATACATCTAAGATCCTTTTATCCATTAAACTCTATTAAACTATCAGTTCGGATCCTCTGCTACATAACAGTACTATATCTCCTCTTCCACTCATCAATACACGCCATGTGTATTGGTGAACGGTTTGATGAGTGGAGGAGGAGATGTAGTACCGTTGTGTAGCAGAAGATCCAAACTGATTAAACTATTCCTCTCTCTCTCTCTCTCTCTAATCAAGAAGAATGAAAAGGTGAACAAAAGAAACGTGAAAAAAAAAACTAACAAATGTACCCAAAAAAATAGGAAAACTGTAATGAAAACCACAAACCAGGAAAAGAAAAATAAGAAACATAAAAATCATTGTACAGAAAAAAAAAATTAGAAAAGTAAAAACCATTATATAGGGAAATATATAAGAAACATAAAAATAGCTTGAAAAGTTACCTCAAAAGGTACCAATAGGCACATCTGCAAAACATAGAAAATGTAAAAATAACTTGAAGTTACTAAATTGATTTGTTTTTCTTATGAAGATGTGCCTATTAGTATATATTCTAGTCCAAAAGGCGTAAAAAAAAGAAAGAAAGAAAAAAAGAAATTATCAAAATTTTTTTGTTGCTTGTGTGACTTTTAGAATTCTGGAATTAAATTAAATGCCATGATTGCATTGAAAATGATATTTTTTATTTTTTTAAGAAAAAATCAAATTTGAATTTGACTAAATGTCATTATTGCATTGAAGATTATATTTTTTGTTTTGAAAAAAATTCAAAATTTTAAAAAATTAGAATTTAGTCAAAATTATATTAATTTGAGTAAAACACCTTTCACAAATATGATAAAAAAAAAATTTATCAGCTTTAACACTTTTTTGCTTGTGTGAATCTTAGAATTCTGGAATTAAATTAAATGGCATAATTGCATTGAAAGTGATATTTTTTGATTTTTAAGAAAAAAAAAATTGAATTTGATTAAATGTCATGATTGCATTGAAGATTATATTTTTTGTTTTTAAAAAAAAATTCTAAATTTTAAAAAATTAGAATTTAGTCAAAATTAGAGGAATTTGAATCAAACACCTTTCTCAAATATATAATATTATTGATTATTGATATGCGAAAATGCATTGACCAGTACTCTTGGCGCTTGGTGTTTGAATTCGCCCACGTCTCGCCGAAACATAAAAAGTAACATTAATGACCGAAAAAATAAAATAAAAAAAACAAATGAGATGTGAAAATTGTTGCGTAAACATGAAAAACTAGAAAAAGTAATGTTAATGTCAAAAAAATCAAGTGACAATGTGAAAGTTGTTGTCAATTCTATCTTATCAAAATATTCAATAATAGTGAAAGATTAGTATTTTAGTTATCACTATTAATAATTTGTGACACTTTTATAGTGACAATTTAGTGAATAATAAAAATTCATCTTGATTTTGTAATATAACTTTCCTTGTTACTAATTAGTGGTTAAGATAGGGTATCACTAATTTCCAATGGTGAAAATTTAAACACAATTCTTCTCAATTTAGTATTATGAAAATCCGATTTTACCCAAAAAAAAAAATTATGAAAATCGTTCAACAAAAAAATACAACTTTTTTGGTAATAAATGCATGTAATTTGTGACAATTTTTACATTGTCACACGATATGTTGTTGCTAATTTTATTCTTCGTTGTAGCACACTACAAGAAAAATTAATATTAATGATAAAATATAAAAGTGACATGTAAAAATTATTAATAATAATGATACATATATATATATATATATAGATATAGATATCAAGTAACTATATCTTCTATGTTGTGACAAATTAAATTTATTTAGTGACAATAATTTTTATTTTGTAAGAAAATGGTTAAAAAGGTGACAAAATTTATCATTTTAAATTTTCACTATTTATAACAAAATTACACCCATATCATGACAATCTAGTGACAAAAAAAAAAAAAAGAAAAGAAAAGTAAAAATTGTTACCATAAATTTGTAATAAGTTTTTGGTTGCCATTAAATGTCACTAATTGTTATTATTGATAATTTTAAGTACATTTATTGTTACCATTGATATTGAGAAAATTGTTGATGAAGCCTAATTCAATTGATGAAATTAATTATATCGTTATTAATTTTTTCTTATAGCTTAAATCATTTATTATAGGAGGGCAAACTTTTCTCTTTGGCCTTTAAAATTTCATGTGAAAGTCAAGGTGTATGATGTTAACTAATCAAGTGGACACACTTGATGCGTGTGCAAATTTAAAATATATATATATATATATATATAATTTTTTAAATTTTTGATAAATTAAATTATACATATGTATTAATTTTTATATTAATAAAAAGTCTTAGCATTCATTAAATTTAAATCAGTGAAAACTAAAAATAAAATAAGAAAAAACTACATGATTGGAAAATAATTATATAAAAGAGTGCAAAATTATTGAATAGTATGACATGTGAGAGAAGAAAGATGAGAGTGATTAAAAATGTAAAAGTAAAAGAATGTGTAGTGGAAGGGAATATGAGAGAGAAAATAGGAAACAAAGCAAAAATGAAAAAAAAAAAAAGCAAAAGAAGAAGAAGAAAAATTGATAGACCATAAAAGTGGAGAGACCAAAGCATCCATCTATATAGTAGTATAGACTAGTTGGTGGAGCACACTCAATGTATGTGCAAAATAAAAAATTAAAATATAATTAATTACATATTTAAATTATGAATATAAAAAATAAAATATTTATTAGATTTTTTACATGATTATATATTTTTTATTATTTGTAACGTATGTATTTTATTAATTTTTTTATTAAAAAAATAGATTAATATAAAGATAGAATTATAAGATTAAGAAATAAAAATTTTTAAAAATAGATAAAAGAGATATGACTATATATATATATATTTGTAGAGGAGAGAGAAAGAGAAAAGAAATAAATCGAAAGCACCTCAATAGTGAGAGTAAAGAGAGGAGAGAGCATATAAATGATGGTAGAGAAACCAAAAAAGACTAAGGGTGTGCACAGTTCAGTAAATTGGCCGAACCGTATCGAAACCGTAATTTCGGTACGAACAAAATATCGAACTGAAATTTTGGTTCCATATATCTTTTTCCGAAAATTTTGGTAATCGGTTCAATTTTGGTATAGAGGTTTAGTGTACCATACCGAACCAAGTACTGAATTTATATATATATATATATATATTAAATTTATTATTTATATTATCTTATATATGTATATATATTTGATAACTAGGATTAGGAGAATTGGAGTTCTGTTGCCAATTGATGTTAAGATTTGATGAACATTTCATTTTATATTGCCAATTTGTCCTTGTCAATATCATACAAAAACAGGAAAAGAGAAAAGGTAATTTTGGTTCAAATCAATCAGTTAATTTTCCTCAATTTATTTCATGTATAAACTAAACAAGCATCCATTTTTGGTATTTTCCTCAAGATGTTTCATGTATAAACAAGCACCCATTTAATTCTTCCTTCATTTTTTTTTCAAAAAAAAAATTCGGTATTTTTGTTTGAAACCGAACTGTACCAAAAAAAAAAAATTTGGCACAAACCGTACCGAATTAAAAATTTCGGTTCTGTATTCAATATGTTGTTTTGGCATATTGAAATTTCGATTTACCAAATTTTTGGTACCGTATCAGCCAAACGCACACCGCTAAAAAAGACCAATATAATTATTAGACCCCTAAACACTTTATTAATATTATAGATTATGAGAGTGTTTGGCTAATCTTATAATCTCCTCAAAATATTTATAAGATATTTGAAAGCTTATAAGTTTCATAAAAAAAATTAAGCTCCCCAACTTATTTTTGAAACAACTTATATGTTGTTTAATTCTAAAAGATAAAATGGCATACATATGTCTTTAATTCTTTTCCAATGTTACATTTCTAATATCACAAAAATATTTATTTACATGAAATTATTTGATTTTACCGTTATTGTCATCATTACAGTTAAAAGAACTTATAAGTTTTCATTTTTACTTAAAGGAATTATAACTTATAAGTTTCACAAATATCTTATAAAGTTATAGGATCTTATTTTATCCAAACTCTTTAATAAGAGAGTGTTTGATTGAACTTATAAGCTCCTCAAAATATATATTTTATAAACCGTTTGAAAGTTTATAAGCTCCTCAAAAGTGTTTGGTTAGGGTGTGTTTGAGAATGCTTTTGAGTTGTTGAAAAAATTGAAGAAAAATTGAATAGTAAAAGTGGGTAGTATTTGAAAATAAAATTAAAACTTAGTCAAAAGTTGATAATAAAAATGGGGAGTATTTGAAAAAAAAAATGAAAAACAATCAAAAGTTGATAGTTGGCAGTTCAAAAAAGTTCAATTTATTTACAAAAACATCAAGAATTACTCTCACGCTGACAGAAGCAGCTTCCCCTCAACTTCTCTATTTTTTCTTTTCCTATACTTAATTTAAGTAGAAATTGTCCAATCAAACATTCAAAATAACCTTTTTGTTGCCAAAGTACCAAATTGTTTTTTTTTTATGCAATTCAAAACACTCTCGTGGTAAAAAAGTTGTTAGGAACTTATAAACTTTAAAAAAAAAAAACAAACAAAGAAATAGTAAGGTCACCCCAACTTATTTTCAAAACAACTTATAAGTTGTCTAACTCTAAATAATAAAATGATATGAATATCTTTATTTTTTTCAATATTATATTTCTACTATCTTAAAAATATTTATTTACACAATTAGTGTTTACTATATTATTTTGTCATCGTTACATTTAAAAAAGATTATAAGCTCTAATTTTTACCAAATATAGTTACAACTTACAAGCTCTTATAAGCTATGACATCTTATTTCATTCAAACACTTTGATAACTTATTTTTAAAATAAAATGTAAGAGCTTTTAAATTACAAAAATATCTTATAAAATTTACGAGCTTATAAGCTCTTTAAAATAAGTTATCCAATCGCTCTCTTCTTTAAAGAATAAAATGTGGGATTTTATAAACTCCAAAAGCATCTTAATAAGCTTTTTAGAACAAGTTTGGCCCAACACGTCTATGTCTATGTCTGTCCTTTGCTTGCTGGGCTCCTGGACGTGATCTCCCTGTACCCTGTCAAGAATTCAAGTTCAAGAGGACGAAGCAATCCAGTGCCTATACAATATAAAATTTTTTCAATAAAAAAAAGAAAAAGAAAGCATTGACTCTTCTCCTTGGTACGTATGTTCTTCATTTCCGTGCATTGCGTATGTAAATTCTTTCTTTTAATTGAGTAGTACTCATACCAAATCAAGTATCAGGGGAATCCACAGATTGTTGCTCGGTTGCAGGATTAGAAAAGACTTCCATTGATGATTTATATTTTCTTATACGAACTTTTTTGTGGTTGGATAATTGTAGGACTACTGACATTTCCTTTAGCAAACATGAGCAAATAAGATCTTTGGAGAAGAAATCGAATGAATACGAGCTCATACCCCTGGTTGAATCAACTGAGAAGCCTCCGCGGAGGATCTGTAGGTGTCCAACCATAGTAGAAAGGTCAGCTGAAGGTAGCCAGGAAATCAACGAGCCCGGCGAAACTTCCGGCCAGCGAAGATTTTCCGGTGACACTTCCCCACAAACAACAAACGAATCCAGCGGTGGCAACATTAAGGCTCGGAAGCTGGAAGTGTCACTTCCCAGATTTGGGCCTTTGTACAGCGTTGAACAGCCATCAGTCCAGGCAACTAAGGAGAAGGCATGGGACCATGTGCTCAAAAGTTCACCCAAGAATGACCGGTCTGTTACTATAGAGATTTATTTAAAAGCAATAAGAAAAGTAAAAAAAGAAGCAAAGGAGATTTATGGTGATAAAGTATCAAGAATAGGATCTAATTTTCCGTTGATGATGATAAAAGATGGTTGTTTCTTCCTCCAGTTGGTATTGTTGATCCTCGGATGTTCTGACCAACTTGGGTACCCTCAAATCGATCCCATTTTCGGCAAAAAACTGAATAAAAAGGACATGAGGAAGTGGATAGAAGCTATGTTCTTTGTCGGTAACCAAATCCCACCCGTGATTCTCAACGAATTAATGAACCAAAATTTTTTCCAGGGCGTAATAACGAGAGTAAAATGGGAACCTCCCCCTTCAGGTTTGTGCAAAAGGGTCTTGTTTGAGCTTCTTGTTTTGCCAGCACTTAAAAGAAACCAAAGCCTGATTATTGGGACTTCTGATCTGCTCCACGGCCTTCAAAACCTGGTGATCGGGCCGGGCCAACAGGGTCATATTTCCGGTGAATATGAAGCAGAAGATGACATTGATTTGGAAGCCAATGAAGAGGAGATTGGTGATTACGAAAGAACTTTCACCAGCGCCATTGATGAAGATAATGAAGGAACTTCCCCTGGTGGGAGCGTTGATCGAATAAGAAAGTTTATGAGTGCAATTGGGTTGTCTAGTGCCATTGACAATCGCAAAAGAGTTTTTCGTTGTGCTGCAGAGTTGAAGCGAGCAGGCATCAGCATCAAGAAACTCAAGAATGGGGGAGTTAAAAGCATTCGCTTCAAAAGTTACTATCTGTGGGCTTATCTTTAGTTGCCCACTTTCCCAGTGGATGATAATGCAGAGATGATATTTCGAAACTTGCAGACATACGAGATTAGTCAGCAAATTGGAAAACATAAACGAGAAGCCAATGCGTATCTCGGGTTTATGAGTGACATAATTCAGATAACAAAAGATGAAAACTACTTCGGGAAAAAGGAATCTTTGAAGGGAATCCTGATGATGCGGAGAAGTTGCCGGGAATTCTCAGCAGGCTGAGCTCTGAAGAAATAAGATTGACTCATGAATTTCACAGTCTGAGGCGCAAGATGAGGGATTATTCTAGCCCATGGATTCATTACAAGGGAGTTATTAACTTGGTTGTATTTCTTACCCTGCTTCAAACTTTGTTTGCTTTGCTGGCCTATTTCAAACCCCCTAAGGCATAAGTTTCTTTACTTGCTTCTTTGACTGATTCGCTTTCAAGAATGCTATATATGTCTGTATTTGATTGTATTCCGGTGTCCATTTCTTCAAATGTAATAGCTTATCTGAATTGTTCGGGACGGATTTCGGTGCTCACAAAATTATCTACAAAGAAGAATAGCCTTTGCTCACAAATTAGGGACGAAGGCTAAATCCATCACAAATCATCTCCAAATTCACTTTTTTTTTTCTTTTAATTCAAGACGAATTTGTTATTTCACTTCTGATTTGTAAAAATCAAAGACAATTTATCTTGGTCTCAAAGAGTATTTGTTAATGCCAATGATATCTTGGCCTAATGGTTAGAGTTCATGCTCTATGTTCTATGAACGGGAAAATTTAGTCTCATTATAGTCCAAACTTAATCATGTTTATATAATAATAATAATAATAATAATAATAATATAATGTGATTAATTCGGATTATTAAGTGTATGGGTAGGATTCACACCTGTCCACAAAATAATTTTCTCCAAAAACCTTTGAGCATATGACCTTGCATTTGAGTTTCACCAAACATGCTAATGCCCATCGTTAAGTAATTGATGGAAGAGCAGAGATGAGGCTAAATATGATGCAGTCTTTTAAGCTATAGAATTCAATATAAAAGAAAATATAATTAATAAGAGTAAAATTAAATGCGTGCTAAGTTATGAGACAAAAGGTGATATTTACCCCATTTCGAGCTAAGGATTCGAGACATTGCGTGCTTCTGAACCAAATTTGAAAGGAATCAGAGTTTCACGGAAAATGCTTTCGAACACCGGAATGGATTTAGAGGGTGTTTGACTAAGTTTATTTGAAACATTTTATAAACTCCTACATCTTATAAGATGTTTTAGAAGCTTATAAAATATTAGATCTTATTTTAAAAATAAGTTATCAATGTGTTTGGATAATTAAGTTGGTGTGTAACTTTTAAGATGTTAGTAGTAACAAAATTGTAATTAATTTGGTTGAAAATATGGAGTTTCGTAGGATCTTGAAAAATAAGTTAGCACCTCCTTATTTTTTAAAAAAGACCTTATAAGCTTCTAAGCATCTTATTTTAGGAGCTTATAAGCTCCTTGCCTTAAAATTTTGCCAAACACTCCACCACATCTTATAAGCTCTGAAACATCTTATAAGATGTTTTAAGTAGCTTATAAGCTTAGCCAAACACCCTCTTAGCTAAATGTGTTCGAAATCGGCTTATAGTCATGCTAATATTTATGGAATTATTTTTGGATGCACTCTTTTTGGTAGAATCTATAAATACAATCCATAGATATTATGTAGTGAGTTAAAGTTTATTGTTGAAAAAAGTCATTGAAACCTACTCTGGAGTAGGGGTGTCAAAACGGGTGGGTCGGGTGGGTTCGGGTCGGGTTGATGTAAGGGTATAACATGAAAAACCCCAACCCGAACCCGACCCAACCCGATGCTCAACCCGAAAAGGTCAATCCGAACCTGACCTTATTGGGATCGAGTTGGGTTCGGGTTGACCTGATTTCTTCTTCTTCGTCTTCCTCTTCTTTTCAGGGTCACACCATTGCTCAAAAGTTATACCCAAAAAAAAGCTAAGTAAAAGGAGCTACAAACATGGAGGACTTCAGATCCAAATCATACAACAACGAAGGCCCAGTTCAGATGGAGAACGCTTATAACAACTATTACAGTACCAATTTCAACGACAATGGAGCGGGGCCCAACTACAAAACCAGCCTGAGCCCAACAGGGATGAAAGATCTGAGGTGCTGCAGCGCCTTGTACGCTTCTTCCTCTGTTTAGAACAATGGTCCGATGGATATTGTGGTGGCGGGCGGCGGCGGGGAGCAGTGGAAGTTCAAGAAAGGGAAGTCGACAAATGGGGTGGCATCGAAAAGTTGGAGCTTTAATGATCCGGAGCTGCAGAGGAAGAAGAGGGTTGCTAGCTACACTGTTGAGGGGAAATTGAAGGGCTCAATCAAGAAGGCGGATACTCCACCAAAACTTTGCAGATGTGGAAAATGTAATAATTGATGACATAATTATTATTTCACTGAAAATAGAAAATTATAGAAACAACCACCTTCATGGAAATCAGGAGCCTAATGCTGGTATGAACCCATGTTTTTGTACAAATCATTCTCAAACAGAGAAGCAGCTCTTGATTCATCCTCTCGAACCTTCCTACTGGAGATAGGATCAGTTGCTGAGAGCAGAGAGTAGAGTGAGAGAGAGAGAACATAGAGGGTGGGAGATTTGTACAAAAAAATAGTCCTACCGCCGTCCGTTGCCGCCGTTCTTTCGTCGCCGCCGCCGCCTGAGTTACAAAGAGAGCAGAGAGTGAAAGAGAGAACAGAGAGCAGAGATTGAGAGAGAGAACAGAGAGCAAACCTGTGTGCGTCGGCTACTCTAGGGTTTGGACATAAAATAAAATCAATTTATATTACCATTATTCGGGTGGGTCGGGTCAACCCGAAAACCAACCCGACCTGATATTATTTTTCAGGTTGGTTTTCGGGTCTGACCCGATTTGACCCGAACCCGAAAACCCCAAACCCAAACCTGAAAATTTTCAGGTGGATCGTGATCGGGTCGGCGGGTTGGGTCAAGTTTTGACACCCCTACTCTGGAGCTTTCATTGGAACCATGTTTGAATTTTGAACAAACCGAAGTGAGTTGTCATAAAGCATTATTATGCCATTCAAAGCTAAGAAACAACTATATTTGACCAGACACATTTTCCTTGTTTTTTTTGGGGTTTTGTTTTCAGTTGTTTCAACTTAATATCACTTTATTGCTTTCAATACCAACTTTAATGCTTTGTTGCCTACTCCCTATTATAAATACATAGTAATAGACTTGCATAAGTATAAACACAACTTAATATTTCCTCTCTCTTCGAGTAGATCCTTGTGAGTATACAATTCTTTTAGTGCACCTTAGATTTTGGTGAGAAATATATCATTGGTACTACTATTGACACTATCATTATGCTTCTGTTGATATCAAATTCGATACAGTTTCTTGTATACGCTTTCTTATAGAGTTGATTAGTTTTCAAAAAGAGATTCACGTGTAGTAGTTTGACTTGTACCAGAGTCTCTGAATTGTCATATGTTGAAAGGAATTTCACTGTTTCAAATCACCGATTAGTGGGCTGCATGTTTCTTTAAGGCAAAGTGTCATACATTGATGATTCAGTCATTTACTTTTTGTGAACGATAAGCATTCTAAACTTGTTCTTCGTTACTGAATATGGAATTTTCTCATCACTATCAAATGTTCTCTTTCACATCTACTAGGATTCCTACACGGTGAAGTCGTTTTGGGATGAGTTGGATAGGAAATACAATATTGAAGAGTAAGGGCTCAAGAAGTATTCTCTTTCCAAACTCAATAAGTTTCAGATGGTTGAAGGGAAATCTGTGACTGCACAAACAAATGATTTGATAAATTTGAAATATGTTCTTGCTAAGGCAAAAACGAAACTTCCAAAAATATTTTTGGTCATGGCAATCATTGAAAAGTTTCCATGTTCTTGGGAGAACTTTGGAATGTCACTCAAGTATTAGAAAAGGAAATTAACCCTTGATGATTTGATGATTGCAATCAGTATTAAGGAGGCACATAGGATTCAAATTCAAGAAGCACAAGTGGAATACGAATCAAAAGCAAATATGTTGACTATTAGAAAAAGGAAAAAAACCAGAAGCTAAAGAATGTGAATCCAAACTCCAAAAACATTGGTAAGGCCAAGGTTAAGAAACTAAAAGCAAACAAACCATGCTGAAATTGCAGACAAGTTGGTCCTTGGTCTAAAGAGTGTCACTCAAAGAAAGCAAAGATCAAACCTAGAGTCCTCCGTACTAGTGGTCAACATGGTTGAGACTAGCACGGATGGGGCTCACGAACATGTGGATGGGTATATTCCTTTCAAACCCGAGATTTTAACTATGTATGAATCATTCGATTGGTAAATTGGAACAACAGCAAATGTGCACAATTTTGCCGATAAATCTTGATTTGTGTCATATTAGTCAATTGATGGATAATCTTTGAGGATGGAAAATTCCAATGCTACCCCGATACTTGGAATAGGATGTGTGGACCTAAGGTTTCTTTCAGGCTACGTAATATTTTGCAAAGAGTACATCATGTCCCAACTATTTGAAGGAATATATACTACCAGTGTACCTATGTTAGCTGAGGATGGTTGTGAGCTTTTTTTAGAACTGAATAAAATTGTAATTTTGCATTTCAGAGCTTTTGTTAGCAATGGCTATTTATTCGATGATTTGTTTAAGTTTAGGATTGAGTATGATGCTGGTGTTTCTAAATCTAATAGTGTTGATTATAACATGTGATATTGTACTCAAATCTATGTAGAGGCAAAACAAGTGAGAAAGTCTTACCAGTCAGTTGAAAGGAATTCTGAATTACTTGATTTGGTACACACATATATTTTTTAGTTCTACGGGATTTTGACAGAAGACCAGAATAGAACTTTATCACTGTTATATACGATTGCAATAGGTATCATTATGTTTATTTGATAAATCATAAAGATGAAGCATTTGAAAAGTTTACCATTTTTAAGAATGAAGCTGAAAATTAGACCAGCAGGGAACTTAAAAGGGTACGATCAAATAGAGGAAATGAATACGAGTTTAACTCTCTTGTTTATATTGACAAAAAATTGGCATTATTATTAAAGCTACTCCTTTTATTCACTATCCTCCAATGGACTAGCGGAACAAAAAAATAAAAATTTTGAAGACATGATCAATAGTTTGGTTTTGAATAAATATATGTGTAGAGAAGCTTTGAATACAACTTGTCACATTCTGAATAGAGTCCCGCTTAAATATAAGGAACACACTCCATTTGAACTGTATTTAAGATACTTTCGAGTATGGGGTAGTCTTGTGAAAGTTATAATCCCAAAACACAAACGAAAGACACTTGGTCCTAAAATTGTTGATGCAGTCTTTCTTGGCTAGATGGAAACAAGCTATGTCATGAGATTTCTGGTTATTAAATCTAAAATTCTAGAAATAGAGGTTAACATAATAGTGGAGTTTTGTGATATTACATTCTTTGAGAATGTGTCCTCTATGAAAAAGGGGATATGTTTCAACTTTAGATTCTACCCTCACATCTAGTTCCACCTAAATATGTGGAAAGGATGACAAATGGGAGGTAAATCCTAGTTGTTGAAGAAACTAAACTTAGATGGAGTAAGGGATCTAACATTATTAAGGATTTTGAAAATGATTTTGTCACTTACAATATTGAGGACGATCCTATTACTTTCAAAGATGCTTTGGCTTCACCTGAGACTAAGCATTGGAAAGGGTCTATAAAAATCAAGATAGATTCTATTAGATTTAGAGGTAGAGTGCATGTAAAAATACGATTAAAACCTTTTTATTTCTTTGTAAACACAAGTGGAATAAATATGAGTTTTAACTTTCATGCTTTCCTCTGAACATCTATAAGTACCAAGCATAATACCAATGAAAGTAACTAAATATGCAAAACAATACACATCATAACTTACAGTGATTGGGCCAAAACTTAATCCACTACCTAAGTGTATTTCAACTTAGGATTTAAAACCTGCAAGATATTATTAACATTAGAATCAAATAATGCGGCAAAAGCCGATAACAGAGAGCAATGATACAAGATAATAAAGATAAGAAGAGTTATTCTATCTCTGAAACTAGCACTGGACCACTGGTATTACCAAACACTACTTAGGTAAGCAACGCACTATTAGACTATTGTTACTACCAATCAATTTGGTAAACAACACACACCCTTGTCAGATTTTTACACTCAATTCTCACTTATCATTATATCATAATAGCAGATGTGTCCACCCAAAAGAGTAGGAACACACTGGCCTTCACTCCCTCTAACGCACACAGGAGAATTGAATGGAGGAGTCTCTTGGAGTGAGTCTTCTTCTTTATATAGCTGGTATGAGTCTTTATTCATGGTAGGTCTTCTTTCCATAATACCAACGTCTCTTTTGATCAACCAATATCATTTTCATAAATCCTGCAAGACTTGAATTGTGCTACAAAACACAAATAGATATATTACAACACAATATCATATAAAATCAAACTTTGAAAAATAATAAGAAGAAAACTTAATTAATGGAGATTTAAACAATCATGGAAAGATACTAACCAGATTGAATCTTTTATTATAGGAGATTTTGTTACATTCAAAATACATATCAGCAGATTCAATAGTCTCTAACAGGACTCAAGAACTAGTTGACTTACCTCCGAGTTGTTCTACAATTGGAAATAAATGAATCTTCAAAAAGAAACTTAAAGCTCATGGTACAATTGATAAGGCCAGGCTTGTTGCAAAAGGGTTTAAACAAAAAGAAGAAATAGACTCTTGTGAATGTATTCCATGTTTGCACAGTTAACTACAATTTGTGTGCTTATATCGCTAGCTTTTATTTATGATTTCACTATCCATCAAATGAATGTGAAGACAGATTTTCTCTATGGTGATCTAGAGGAAGAGATATATACAAAACAACCAGAGAGATTTGTAGCCACCAGCAACAAAAATAAAGTTTGTAAACTTGTCAAATCTCTTTGTCAATTGAAGCAAGCGCCTAAACAATGGCATTAAAAGTTTGACAAAACTATACTAAACTTTGACTTCACTATAACTGATAATGTTAAGTGTATTTATTGCAAGGTTACATGTGACTCATGTACTGTGCTATGCCTATATGTGGACGATATATTTTTGATTGGTTCCAACCTTAAGATTATTAATGAGCAAAAAAGTTTTTTTAAAAAGTAAGTTTGAAATGAAAAATATAGGTCAAGGTAATGTGATTCTTGACTCAAGTTCATTCGGTCAACTGAGGGTATAACGGTTTTCAATTTCATTATTTTGAGAAGATAATTAAGAAACTTGGTTATACTAACTATAGAATCATTAAAAACGCATTTCATCTTCTGTAGTTCTTTTCAAGAATGATACTAGTGTATCAGTGTCACAATTAAGGTATTCTCAAATTATTAGAAGCTTGCAATAACTAGCAAATGATACGAGGCCATATATTTCATTTGTGGTCTCCAAATTGGCTAGATGTACAAATTGTCCTAGTTGAACTCATTGGGAGGCTTTGAATAGGGTTTTACAATATCTTAAAGGTATTGGCTCCTATAGGTAGCATTATAGTAAGTTCCCGTAAGTACTAGAGGAATATAGTGATGCAAGCTAGATAGCCAAAAACTTCGGTAGTAATGGGTTCGTAGGGTATAGCTTTACCTTGGGTGGAGGTACAGTCTCTTGGAAGTCTACAAAACAGACTTTGTTAACTCGGCTTTTAAGACTGAGTTTTGTGCTTTTGATGCAACTGGAATTGAGGTTGAATGATTTCATGGGTTAATGCTTGAATTACCCATGGTTGGCAAGCATGTTCTTGCCATTACTATGAATTGTGATAACCTAATCACAATTGCAAAAATTAGAAACTCCAAGTATATTCAAAAAACTCCAAGTTAGACTAAAGTCTATAAGAAGTTTGGTGTCTGAAAGAAATATGATATAAATATGCAAATAAATTATTATATAGTAGAATAAAACACTAATAATAAACTAAGGAAGTGTTTCGCTTTTCAAACTAAATAATTGCATCTTGTCATGAGATTATAAATTAGGTGCAATTATTCTAAATTAATTATATTGTTTAGTATGTAAGATGATTAGCCAAGATGAGATTCGTTGTAATTGTGTTTTCTTGTTTGGTTTTATAGATATTCGGTTTTATCTAGGAATAAAGTAGGAATGTATATGAATACCCCAAATTGACTTCTCTAAGGGGCCACATAAGAAGAAAAGAAAAAAGGGGCCAATTTGATTATTTTAAAATTTTATCTTCAATGGTCTGTTAGTCGGATTTTTTTCCATTAAATTAAGGGTCAGTCCAATTTTTTATCTGGAAGAGTTGCAAAGGAAACACAATTATGTAGTTAAGCACCATTACTAAATTGTTGAAATTAAAATGCACAAATTCCGAACTACCAAATTAGGGGAAAGAATAAGGTAAAAATTGAGGGACAAAAAACTTTTTTTTTTTCTTGAGGGTAAACGAAATATATTAAAACTTAGGATGAGAGAGCCTCATCGTTGATAATTCGTCCAACAAAATTAGGGAGAACACTCAAAAAAAGTTCCTCCTAGGATGCGCTATGTACCAAACAAAGAGAAGGCGAAGAACTAAAACATAATAATAATAATAATAATAATAATAATAATAATAATAATAATAATAACAACAACAACAACAACAATAATAAGGGATAATTACTCCCACCACCCCTGAGTTTAGGCAAAATTACAAATAACACCCCCTTGTATCGATTTTTACCAATAGTCTCCTGAGTTTTGTTTCCATCTTTCAATTTTCAACTTCTATTAGGTTGACTAACAGTCAATGTTCGTAAACCCAATTGAACTTTCACAATTGCCCTTCTGAAGTTGGGAATATTATTTGACCAATTATGAACATACTCTTTTATCCTTATGGATGTTTATTTTGTATAATGTCATTTTTGAAGGTAATGCATTGTAATTTAATACAATGAAAGGGGCTAATTGTAACTTTATGTTTTATATGAAATAAATAAAAAAATATATTTGAACATTTTTTATTTATAATGTCTATATATATATTTGCACAAATTTAAATTTATGCTCTGATAAAATATAAATATTTATACATAATATAAATATATATAATAAACGAAATATTTATAAATATATACATACATACATATACATAATATAAAGGGGTACTGTCGCCGTCGCTACCTTTGGAGCTGTCGCCGCCACAACTCCCCTCCACCACCACCATCAGCACTGCCGTCCATCACCACCACCACTGACCAATGAGAGAGAGAGAGAGAGAGAGAGAAGGGTGGGAGGGGGGAAAGAGCGGGTTTCACCGCCCTCTGCTACCATAGCCATCCATCTGCAATCGCCACCACTGTTGCCGCAGCCAAGAGAGAGAGTGACTAGATCGAGATCACAAATTTGAGGAAAAATAAGGTAAGTAAAAAAGGGAGAGAAAGAAATCCAAAGGGGGAGGGAGAGAGATTGAGAGATCTAGAGGCAGAGGGAGAGATACACAGGGAGAGGAGAGAGAGAGATACAAAGGAGGGAGAGATTGAGAGGGGGAAGGGTGGGGGCAGAGAGAGATCAAGAGAAAGAAGAGAGGAGTTAGAGAGATTGAGAGGCAGAGAGGGGGAGAAAGGTTAGGGTGGGGGTGGCGGCATCTAGGTAGTGGGGGGTGGGAGGTGGGGGTGAGTTAGGGTTTTATTTAGAGAAGATGGGATGAGGGTATTTTGGTTAATTCAGCCCTATACATACTTTTTTAAATAAAAAAATATTTCAAATATTCAAACCGCAAAATGGACATTATATTGCTTCCGTCTATTTTACCAATAAATCCACAAAACTCAGGGGGGTATTGGTAATAACCGATACAAGGGGGTGTTATTTGTAATTTCGCCTAAATTTAGGGGTAGTAAGAGTAATTATCCATAATAATAATAATAATAATAATAATAATAATAATAAATAAATAAATAAATAAGAATTCACTACTATTTTCAAGAAAAAAAATCTCAGATTCGTCTTTTATAATCAGAAGAAAAGGGAAAAACCAACCATGGAAAACGGGAAATGAGTAATATTACATAGATTAAATATCACGGAGACACACCAATTTGTCAAGCAAAGATACAGGTCAGCACAATATCTAATCTTTTAGGTTTCTGATAGCACTATAAGAAGCAAGGGGAGATGAATGTGGGACTTAGGTTAGGATCGACCTCATTGGCAATGCTTTGCCACACTCTTCTATCAAGTGAAGAGCTCACCCCCACTTCACTCTCTTGAGAGCTAATTGTAGGGGATATTAAACAATAGATGAAACCATGAGTGAATCGTCGATTCAACGAGTTATGGCATCCTTTACTCTACTCTATTATCTTGTTATCCCTACACTATATTCTATTGTACTGTATTTTAGTAAAAAGATACGGGCCGTGAGAGTGAGAGAAAAGAAGATGCCTTTTGAGAGGCAAAACATGATAAAAGAACTACCTTTCATATAACTATTTGTAGTGAAAGATATATCTTTTGATGAATATGAAGATGAAGAGATATATTCATTAAAAAACCCTATATTGAAAAAGGCAACTATAGTATATGATGATGTGTATAGGAGTGGGGTAGGATGGGACGAAAAATAAATCCACTTGGTTTGAAACTTGGTACAACCCAAATTCATCATTCCCTTTGGTTTGCACTGCCGAGAAATTATTCTGAGGGTCTACAAGAAGATCAAAAAAAATAAGAGACTAAATGGAAGTCAAAGTACTATGCTCCTTCCTCAATGGATGTTGGGGTCGCTCTATCTATTTTATTTCAAACTACCAAAGGCAAAGGCTTCTAGAATGTGTTATTTGCTTAAGCCAATCAAGAGAAAAGAAAAAAATTGATGTGGAACTCTTTCAAAACCCTCCTTTCACTCGTATCCACAACAAATCCCTAATTCACTTCTCACTCCCAAAGAAAGCAAGGCAAGACTGATTGCAGCCGGTCTTCTTGGTTTGCTATTCTTCCTTGCTCTAAGCTTTGTACGCTCATGAGTAGCACTAGATCTAACTTCTAGAACATTGTTCAATTACTTTCTATTCATTAGAGCCCAAGGTACATGCACTTTGGAACCCTAAAAGAGAACTGCCTACAGTTATGTTCTTGATGAAGTTTGCCCTCTGAGCTTGATATGATCATGTCTGAGGTTCCTTGGATCATTCCATTCTCTCATAATTGGTCGATGGGATCTTGATTGCAAGTCATCGTTGGACACTCTCGATTTGACTTGGATCCAGGTCCCCGAATGGAATCTTCTATCTTAGAATGACAATGTTCTCAACACCTTTGCATCATGTTTGGGTACTCGGGTTTTAATAGATATAAAGTCTCATGACCCATGTGGGCGCTTTTGTAAGGTTTGTATAGGGCTATAAGTAGGCCGTTTGCTATTGCTGTAAGTGTTGCTTACCTTTATATAGCTTGGCTTCACTATCGCTCCTATGTAGTGGTCGACCTAAAAAGTTGTATTCCTAAAAAAAATCATCACAATCTTATAATTTACAAGAGACCCCAAAACAAGGCTCACAGATCTTCGCGGTTGAACAAGAACTCAAAAAAATAAGAGAAATGTAGATTTTTTTTTCCAAAATTGAAGGAATAACAAAAGGCAGTTGCTTAGTAAAGAGCACGATCAGATATCTTGTCCAATATGTGCTAGGGCTAAACTTTGGGGTAATTTCACAAGGATAGTCTTGTAAAAAGCCAAATCAAGATAAGGGACAGAAAGCTAAATTTGAAAGTCACCAAAATCTAATCTCGCCTAAGCTAAATTCAATCGCACGACCCGCCTAAGATTCATATTGTGAGGTTTAGGGGCTGTAGTGGAAAGTTAGGCTCGATTACCCACAAACCTCATATATTTAATGATGGAAACCAAAGATCTAATTACACCCAATGACACCGTTAAATTTGACCTAATCATAGCAACCAAACGCTTCCTAACCTCCACTTTAACACTTAGACAATTCCTTATTGGCGATTAAACGAACCACCAAGCTCGTTTAGTATATGCTAGGTACATACTCATTAGAGAAGCACCCTCTATTATCATCTTTGATTTTTTTTTCCTCTCTCCTATTACACATCTCTCATCTCCCACTTTTTATTATCTCTTTTTATTTCTTTATTGTTATATTCTAATAAAAGACACTACAACTTGCAAAAAGTATACTGAGGAAGACATAAAAATGTCGCAAAGGTACTAAAACTAACATCATTCTATCCACTAGGCGAAAATTGAAAATGAGGCCGTTGATTTTTCAGTGTCTTAAAAGTGTATGAGACATTATCAATAAAAGAAATATTAATAATTAAAATAAATTATGATATGAAAAAAATAAGATATAAGAATACACAATATTATTTTAAACTTTTTTTTTCGTAAAGTAGAAGAAGATGCACAAAGATGTAATGATAAAATAAAATTTGAATGAATTAAATAGAGTTCATTTCTAAAAAAAAATATCCGTTGGATGGATTAATTATATGCATATTCCCCACAATCTTTTCCTAGAATGTCTCCAAAAATATCCAGTGGCCCCATTCTTTCTCTCTCTCTCTCTCTCTCTCTCTCTCTATCTATCTATCTATCTATCTATCTATATCAATTCAGATCCTCTGCTACACAACGGTGCTACATCTCCTATTCCACCCATCAATACACGCTACGTATATAAGTGAGCGGTTGAGATAAGGAAAGAGAAAAAAAATTATAATATGGGAAAATTTTAAATATTCTCTTTCCTTATCTTAACCGCTCACCAATACATGTGGCGTGTATTGATGATTGGATGAGGAGATGTAGCACCGTTGTGTAGCAGAGGATCCGAACTGCTATCTATATCTATCTTCTTTTTCATGGCAGAATTGTTGGCAGATTGCTTTTTCAATTGCACGTTTCTGACATACATTGGGCTATTTGGACTGACATTTATACTTTCAAGTGAACTTATATATCTCTATATGGGGGATTATATATGGGCCCCCCAAAATTTGGGGGCCTAAAGCAAGGGTTTGGGCTGCTTTAGGTTAAAGTTGGCCCTGAAGAAGATAATATTGCACATGTTACAATATTTGAAGAAGCGACTATAGTTTTATGTTGGGTGTCGGATTCGTGTGTACCTAAACTCAATCAAAGAGGTAATTATCATCCTCATATTATTTCATCTCATTATATATACATATATGTATATATATATATATGTATATATATATTTTTTTTCAAGCATAAGTTGCAGAGAATTAATATAACTCCGATTGAACTCATAGTCATACTAAACATTCGTCCAATCAATTTTGTTTAAAAGTTTTAATTGATATTGTTATTTTTTTTTCAAATGTCTTGATTATTTAGATTGTTAATATTTTAATTACACAAAGGAAGCATGCATCCAAACTTAACAGAGGATTAAGCCTACGAGAATTGGTTGAATTTCATTTCGTAATTGTTCTCAATAAAAGACAAAAGTAACAGATGGGAAATTGAATATCATAGTTGAAGCAGTTGAGAAAATACAACCCACATTAAAGGTGGAATTCAAAAACGCACAACAAAGAAATGCAATATTTCGAAAAAAACATGTAAAGAAAGAAGAGAAAGTGTGCATCTCATCTCAAGATTTAAGTACCAAACAGAAAGCAATTTGTCTAGAAAAATGAGAAAAACAACAAAAGTGGAGTAGGGCCTAAGAATAAGAAAAACTATATCGAAAATCAAATTTCAAATGATGACGAAGAGAACATCAACAACTTCAGAAAGAAACTTACAACAAAATAATGAAAATAAGCAAACAGGCTTATCCAACAAACAAGATCAAGCAAGAGAAGGATTAATATGCCCATGAGATCACCTAAGCCTATTTAGTTAGAACATACTTTCGGTTTCTATTAATTTAATTCTTAAATATCTTATTTTATTATTCATAGAGTTCAACAAATTAATACCAAATTTTTCTACAAAACCTTCTGATGTTTTAGTTTGAACTAATTTGGTTCTTTTTATGAAAACTTTTATTTTATGAAATAATATTTACTATTTGCATTTTTAATGATAAATATATTCTCTATGATATTTAGTTTAGAGGATATTCTTTACAAAATATAATAACCCTAATGACCTAATAACACCCACACCAACACACCAATTGAACTAGAACACTTTACGGGCCTTCAAATTTTCAACTGCAAGTGAAACAAAAAGGGAATAATACTATACAAACTTTTTCCAAATTGAAGCAAAAAATAACCATATAATATCCTCAAGGAATTTCAATCAATCAAATTTAGGGTCGTTTGAATAAGCTTTTATATATATATATATATATATATATATATATACACTAGTATGTACCCCGTGCTATGCACGGATATTATAATTTATTGTATTACATAAAAAGATAAAAATAAAATATACCATTCATATAAAATAACGTTTACTCTAAATAATTTTTAATGCAGTTCAACAATTAAATAAATAAAAATATTTACTCATATTTAAACCTTTTGTATTTAAAAAGGAAAAAGAAAAGTATTCTCGTGTCAAAAAAATTAAAAAGAATTGAAATCTACATATATGATTCAAACTAAAGTTATAAATAAAATTTTTAGATATATTAAAGTTATGAATGTTAATCTATAAGCTACTCTAAGTTAATAAATTACAAAACAATGAATTATTATCCACATTGGAAGATGTGACAATATAATTTTTTTACGCACCTAAATATACATGGATGTGAATCATTGTAAAATAAATTAAAATTAAAATTTAGTTTACAAAAAAAAAGAATAATTATAAAAATATAAATATAAATAAAATAATAATTAAATTATGAAACACCAAGTACTCTTGATGTATCTTGGATGTTGTGAATCTTCTTTTACATCTCCGAAGAAACCTTTCGCACTAAACTTGCGTAAGATGAATATTAAATGTTGTGAACATTTTGAATCTCCTTTCATCTCTCTCTCTCGGGATAAATAATCTCATTTCGTATCTCAATTCATTTTGTGATGAATATTTTAATTATAAAATATCTTATTTAATTAGTGGAAATCAAAAATCATAGAAAAGTGAGAGTACGTAATTGGAAATGTTAGTGGGTAAATAAGTGGATGAGTGGGATAAGGAAGTTTTTAATTGTTGTTATTATTATTTCAAAAGACCTATCTAATCAAAAAAAAATATTTAATCAAGAAATTCAAAATTTTATCAAACCGTTGTGTTAGGTGTAAACTTTTTATAATGTACTTATAGTATCAAACTATATAAATAACAATAAATAAATAAAATAGGTTCATTAAGAAGTAAAGAACAATAAATAAATTAAATTTGGATATGTTGACAATTTAATACTAAAAAAATTAAAAATAAAAGATGCCACAATGGAAAAAAAAACTTAGATAATAAAACTTTCATATAGTGTTAAATTGTATACAAAGAAATGATAGAGATAAAAAGATGAAATAATATATCATTGATAATATTGTGTCCATATTTTAATTTTTTATAATCTTTTTAAAATTATAATTTAATTTGGGATATGCCATATCATATTAAAAAATATTTTTTCACATTTGAGTGACATAAGTTTTAATTAAATGTTTTTTTTAATATTTGAGGAAAAATTTACCATAAATAACATTACACTAATATTTACATTCCTAACATTTCTTAAATCATAAATAAATGTGATAGAAATACATAATATTTTAATTAGAATTTTCTTCATGTATTTGTTTTTATTAAAAGCTACTACTAATTTTTTTTTAGAGAGGGAGAGAGAGTACAAAAAATATTAAAAATATCATTATGGATAGTTGGTGGGTTTTAATGATTATGATAGAAAATTAAGAAATTTACAATTAATGTCAACCAATCAAATGATTCATTTTAAATAATTAAAAATAATTCAAAACTCTAAGAATTGAGAATTTGGTCAAAATTAAATATTATAGTCAAAACATCTTCTTCTAATATATAATACTATAGATATATATATATATATATATAAAGAAAAGTATATATCGAGTCATGTTTTTTATAATATTTTTTTTAAACTACGCAATTTTACAGCTGAATACAGTAATTTAAAAATACTTTAAAAACTATTTTTCTTTAAAAGTTATTGTGGATAGCCTTGACTTCTGTTTTTCTAGAGAAGTCAATAAGAAAACTTCCTTTTTTTTTAAAAAAAAATGATATTTAATTTCTTTTGAGAAAAGGCTTACCATCATCAAAATATAGAGTTCGTCATCAATTTGGTTTCAATTTTTTTAAAAAGCACAAACTAATCCCACTCTATAACTTTCACTTTTCAAACTAGTCACAATGTTAGAAAAATGACGGTGACGACAAATGCACGTGACTTGCACATGCCATTCTCATTAGTTTTCTAACGGCGGGATTAGTTTAATGAAAGAATGTTATCCACTGGAACTATTTTAGGCATTTTCAAAAAATTGGAACCAAGTCGGCAAGCACCTTTATGTTATGGGACCAATTTTACTATAATCTCATGATTTTCTGTAGCTAAATTAGTGCCAAGTTTAGTGCCAAATCAACCATAGATTTTCCGTAGCTAAATTTGGTCATGGATTTAGTTACGAAAAATCCGTAGATGTTTTTTTAGTTGTTTTCTTTAATCTGTATCTAACTTCATGGCTATTAATCTATATTATTATAAAAAGAAAGCTACTTTTGTATCTAAAATGGCAGTTATTTCTTGCATTTTACAATTTTAACCCTTTAATGTTTAGTGAAATCATAACAAAATACTATAATACGGCGGGCAAAATTGAACATTTCCAACATATTATCATCAATTTGGATACCAATTTTTATAATTCCAAAAATTACCTTCGATATCTTCCACGCTATGTATGAAATAAGGTTAAAAAAAATACTACACCACACTAAACTAAATCCACATTTTGAGAAAAACCCACATTATGGGACTGAAACTACCATACAATTGACGACATTTGAACAAACTAGAAATCTAAAAGCAAAAGTTATCTTATTTATCTATTGAAGGCATTCTACTTAAAAGTAAAATTAGTAATAAAAATACTATAATTATTTATTTCATCTCTCTCTCTCTCTCTCTATATATATATATATATATATAAAACAAAAGGAGGGCTTAATTAAGCTAGAAAGTTTATGTGCGGCAAAAAACTCAAACCTTCAAGTTAAAGTTACTTAAATTTTTGCAATTTTATAATATGTGAAAAAAAAAATCAAATAAGATAGTTACATGATTAAAATAAAAAAATTAAAAAATATCACATTATAATTGAAAAAACAGATACTTAATAACTTATTATAAAGAATAAACATTTAAATTTATATGCACGTGAGAACCGTGTGCGAGGAATACTAGTAAGGGCAAAAAAGAAGTGCACAACATAACAATTTCTGAAATTTGAAAAGAAAAATTAATTAAAGAGGAAAAAAGAAAGAAAGAAAAATAGAAAAAAGCAACAGTAAACAATGATAAGCAAATACCTTTGGAAGAAGAAAAATAAAATAAAATAAGAAAAGAAATATAAAGAAAGTAAAAGGAGATAATAAAAGTGGGAGATGAGAGCGTAGAGAAAAGAAAGAAACAGAATCAAAACGTGCAATAGCAAAGAGGGAAAAGTACATAAATAACATTTGTTATAAATAGAGATACTAAACCCCTGCGTAGACGCCAACTACAATTAGTTTCTGTCATTAAGGTGCAGGGATAACAAAATTAAAAATTCAAAACTTAAAATGTGAGAATTGTTAGCAACAGGATTTGAACGTGGGCATTGATTAAACCTCCATGCGCTACACCTCCATGCGCCTGAAAAGATGAGCATGAAGTGGATCCAGATCTGATCTGAAATCTCAAGCTCTCTCTCTCCACCCTTGAATCATCACCACCACCCAACCACCACCGCCCACCGTCCACCGTAGCAGTAGCAGCAGCAGCGTCGGCCAGCCGCAGCAGTCGCCAGCAGTCGCAACAGCAGCCTCAGCCGCCTAGCAGCCCCCCGCCCAGCAGCCCCGTTTAAGAGGCTGTGACGTTCTTACTTAATTAGGCTTCTGCCACTCTCAGCCTCACACCACCGCCGTCGCCGGCGGCGCGTTGCTTTCGCCGCCGGCGACCGACGTCTCCTTGTAAACTCCCTTTTCCTTCTGTTCAAAGTCCGGTTTCCTGTCGATCTCGCTTTCCCGATCTACCTCCAATGGCAATCTCCCACTCCATTGCCATTTGATTTGGGTTTGCCACCCCACCCTCCCTCTTTTCCTCACCTCAGATTCCCATTTCCACCAACCACCACAAAAACCCATCTTTTTCTCTGGTGCCGTTGTGGCTTGTTCGAGGCATGTGCGCGCCCGATGTTCTGCCTGGGCCGCCGCCGCTGCCGTGCTCAGTCCCATCTCAGTCCAGGTATGATTTACCCTTTCATGCACCAGGTATTGCTTCTTCTATCTTTCAGCCCCCTTTGGCGTTTGGTTCCCTGTCGGTGCGCCCAATCTCTCCAGCCACGGTGCCGGCGCAGCAAACTGCTCCGCCTCGCCTATTTGAGGCATCTCAGTTCCACCAATCGGTGCCTTCTCCCGATGCAGTGACAAATGCTGCCATGTTGGGTAATCACACTTATATTGATGATATTCCTGCGGTTCTTTTTCCTGACGAGGCATATGATAAACTGGCCAACACATTCCCACTGGTTTTGGTGGGGAAATTCTCCTTCGGGGTGCTGAGTTTACGACAAATTCAATTGGGTTTGTCTTCGTTTCGTCTTGCGGGGAGGTTTCGATTTGGCTTCCTCGATTCTCGGCACCTTCTTATTCAGCTCACTAATGGTAATGATTTTGTGAGGCTTTGGTTGAGGAAGGAAATACTTTTTACTGGCTTCCCTATGCGGATGTTCAAATGGTCACCGGATTTTTCGCCCGAAGTTGAGAGCTTGATTGTGCCCGTTTGGATCAGATTACCTGGCCTGCCATATCATTTATTTAAGAAAAACATTTTACTTCACATGGCTAAAGAAATCGGAACTCCAATCCGACTCGATGATCATACCGAAAGAGGGTTTCGACCGAGGGAGGCACGATTGTGTATAGAGATTGACTTGTTGAAGCCCCGCGTTTCTAAAATTTGGACGGGCCGAGAAAGTAAACCCTTTCTTCAAGAGATCATTTATGAGCATATTCCGGATTATTGTGGGAAGTGCTCTCATCTTGGCCATCATCCCGAATCTTGTTACATTAAAGGGGATAATCCGCGGCCGTCGCGCAAGGACCGTATCAGCAAGAACTTGCAAAACCAAGCTCAAATTCACGGTAATGGGACTGTTGTGAATGCTGATGGTGTGGATAATAAATATAATAATGTTAGCGTGTTGCCTAATGGGGAGAAGATTAGGCCTAAGGTTGTGAATAATATTGTGGATAACGTTGTTGATGATGTTTTGCCTAATGGGGAGGAGACTAGGCAAAATGTTTGTAGTTTGGGTAATATGGGTGAGACAACGTTGATTGATGGAGATAGGGATCATGGTTTTGTTTTGGGTAACAAATTTGCTGCTCTATCGGACTGTTCAACCGAGCTTGAGGCCACGAATAAAGAGTTTGGTATTGCGACAGTCGTTGATGAGATTGTCGAGAGAACTGGCTTTGTGGACCAAACGCAAAAGAAACGAGGCAGAAACCGTCGCAAAAAAGCAGTTGTGCAGCAGCAACAGTTTTCTGCCCAGGGGGGTGATTGTAATTTTCAGAAATATCCAGGGGATGTTGCTAATGGCAAAGGGTACAACCCATGGGATGCTGCTGTAATCTTGAAAGATAGCCAACGGACACATGTAAAGGGAGATGGCTCCATACAACAAGGGATAGAAGAGAGGCAGGGGGTGTCTGTAATATTGGAAACCTCCCAAGAGATGCTGCTGTAATTTCAAAAAATAACAAGGGAAGCCAACCAGGGGGTGTTGCTGTACTTTCGAAAGAAAGCCAAGGGAAACAACTGCAAGGGGCTATTGTTCATTTTACAAACCAGCTTGGGGCAGAAGAGAAGCAGGGGGAAGATTGTTATAGTGCAAATCTACCAAGGGCTGTTTCGGTCAACAGTGAAAATGTTCCAGGGGAGGTACATTTAATTTCTGAACTTCAAAATAAAGAGGAATGCAATGGGAACAAGAAGGTGCATATAGAGGAGGCAAGTTCTGAGGTTGAGGAGGAATCCCATTTTCCCGGTGAGTCGATGGATAATTTAAGGTGTCTGTTTTATAACTTCAGACAGCCCAAAATTAAATCACAGATTGGAGCTGTTCTTGGACCTAATATGGAACAGCCCAGCAAATATGCATGCCCCCCGATTCCATCAATCAACCCTCCTCCAGAGTCATCACACTCCACAACACCCCCAGTTGCGACGCCATCCCCTTTGGGTCTTTGTTCCACCAATAAGGACCTCCACAATACTTTCAGATATTCCAGCTCATTGGTAGAGCCATCATCGCACACTCCGAACTTTCGTCATGTAAAGGACATTTACTCGGATGAATACTTGCTGGAGGAATGTGCCAAGAAAAAGGTATATCCACTTAATCGAACTCAAGCTGATGTCATGGAGTAGAGATGCCAAATTTCGGAGTCAGAGTCTTAAGCTACAATCAGAGTCGAGTGACGACTGGGAAACACAGTACGATGATGATGATCCTTCTTTTGAATTCTAGGCAATCAAGGCAATCAGTTATTTCTGATATTCTTATTTTTGAATTCTTCGTTTTTTCATATTTGTAAAGGAGTAGTACTCCTAATTTTCTTTGCAGTATTGGATGTTGACGATGTCATGGGAAATGATGGAATCATGGATGTACGCTTTTTGAATTATTAATAAAATTACTACCTTTTCGGTTAAAAAAAAAAAACCCCTGCGTAGACGCCACCTAGAGGCTACATCATCAATTACTTTACCCCCAAGTAAAGAACATGAGAAAAGAAAAAGAAAACGAAAAAGAAAAATTGAAACTCAAAATTAGACGATGCTGTCTGTGAAACATATTAATTAATCCCGAAAGGGACTTGATCCTGAAGCATGTTAATCGGAACAGGTCCAAGAAATTAAGATGGCGACGGTCTCTGCAGTGTCGGCCGTGGTGGAAAGGCTTGACGATTTGCTGCTGGCTGAGGGAGCTCTGGCGAGATGCGCTGGAGATTTGAGGGCGGGAGTTGAGCAGCTCCGGTCAGGGCTCGTTGACATAGAACATAATTTCTCATCTAATCCAGATATTAGCGAAGACTTGAAGAAACAAGTCACTCAACTAGCCTACGAAATCGAGGATGTGGTGGAATCTTACGCCCTGAAGGAAGCAGAATCCAGTTCGGAATCTGGTGTATTCAGGTTGCCTTCTCAACTGCTCCGCCTCCACCGCAAGGGGGAGGACTTTCGGGGTCGTTCTTGGCAAGTTTAGGGGGAGGTTCGACGAGCTGAAACATAATAATTATACGGGTGCTCAAGCTCAAAGAGATGCTGATGCAGGAGGTTCGAGCAGTACTAGTACTGCGGCCTTCCCTGCCTATGGGCAGGTAGTTCGTGGGAGTGAAACTAAATTCGTCCGGCGTCATGATATAGAAAAGTTGAAGTCATATTTAGAAGAAGAAAGATCTGAGTTATCAGTGATTGCAATATGCGGAATGGGTGGCATAGGAAAGACCACCCTCGCACGGTTGTTGTATAATGACCCTTGGGTGGTGCGCCACTTTGACAACCGAGCTTGGGCTTGTGTGAGCCACGAGTTCGAGCCTAGGGGCATTCTGGAAAGTATGCTACTTTCGCTCGCTCCGGATCGGAGCAAGGATGAGATTGCACGGATGGAAACGATGCAGTTGGTGGAGAGGCTTTACAAAGCCCACAAGGGGAAGAGATACCTCGTTGTTCTGGACGATGTCTGGTCCACAGAGGTCTGGGACGCCCTACGTTTTGCCTTTCCAGACGACCATAATGGAAGCAGGATTCTCATCACAACACGGCTTGAAGGCATCGTGGAGAATATAGTAGCTACACACATACACAGGATGCAGATCTTGACCGATGATGAGAGTTGGGAACTTTTCAAAGTCAAATCTGGACTAGAGGAACTCGGTGCGTTGCTGCTTTGATTAGTTCTAGTGAAATTGGAATTTTAAAGGCATACAGATGATATATGTACACTAGATCATTAGACATGGATGTCGGAGATGGATCGATGTACAAATTATCTCATGACAATTTTTCTAATCATATGATATTTGTGGATTATAATTTACAACTTTGTCTTTGATTGTTGACAGGCATTGAACTTAGACCCGAGATGAAGAATATTGCTGGGCAAATAGCTAGACAGTGTCAAGGCTTACCGTTAGTTATAGCTGTTATTGGTCAACTCTTGAAGAGAACGAATGTTGAAGAGTGGGCTACGGTTCTGAAGAATCTGCAAGGTCTGCAGGAAGGCCAAGATGGAGTAAAAGACATTCTGGATCAAAGCTAAGAGCAGTTACTAGCTCATTTGAAGCCATGTTTTCTCTATTTGGGACATTTCCCAGGCGATCAAGCTATATCTGTGGAAAAATTGTGCTTGTTGTGGATGGCCGAAGGGTTGATCTTAACGAGCGCTCTAAGTAATAAATCAAGAATGCAAATTGCTGAAGATTATTTTGAGCAATTGGTTATTAGAAGCCTGGTGCAGAATGTGGCTACAGAGGAGGTGTCCGGAAGGTTTACATCGTTCCGGGTTCATAACCTAATACACGAGCTCTGCATATCGAAAGGAAAACAGGAAGTATTCTTCGAGGTCATCAGTTATGGACAGGGCAACCAAATATACTCTGTAGCTCATAAACATGCCATACTTTTGAACAAGTTTGAAGATAAAAGTGATTTTAGTTTAAACATAACTGATTCCGATCGTATCAGATCCATTCTTTTCAATGATACAGATGAATCTCGGCCAGAAGCAACATGGCCTAGCCAAGTCTCTGACCTGAAGGATTCCCGATGGATAAGAGTGTTGGACTTTGATGGTGTTGATTTTTGAATTAAAAGGCTCCCGAGACGCATGGAGAGACTACTTTATCTAAGATACATAAGTTTTCATGGATGCTATCTTGAGGAATTCCCGTCGTCTTTAAGCAACTTTCCCCTCCTGGAAACGCTGGACTTACGTGTAAGAGTTTCCTGCACAATGACCATACCGAATGTCCTGAGGAAGCTATCGAGCTTGAGGCATCTCTACTTTCCTTTTGCATTTCGAAGTGTCAACAGGGATGATAAGTTGAAGTTGGACACTTTGAAAAAACTGGAAATTCTTGAAAACTTCGATTCCAGTATATGTGATGCAAGTGACCTCCCACATCTACAAAACCTTCAAACTTTTACGGGGACTGTGGATGGGAACCATATGGAATTAAATAACGCCATGAGCTGTATCATCAACCGGATTGAATTCTTCCACCACTTATCACTCGTGGTAAAAGAATTTGATTGTTACTCAGAAAAAAGGCGCTTGATTGTGGAAGCGTTGTTAGCTTGTAATGCTCTTTGCGCTTTGGACATAGAGGGGTTTCTGGGTAAATTTTCGCATCCTGAGGGGATAATTGGTTCAAACGTTACGAAGATGATCTTCAATGGGTCTGAATTTAAGGAAGACCCAATGCCAATATTAGGGAAGTTACCTAGCCTCAAGAGCCTGGTCTTGTGCAATGATGCATTTGTAGGAAACAAAATGGTGTGTTCTGAATCACACTTCCCTCAACTCACAAGTCTTAAACTGGCAACTTTGCAGTCCTTGGAGGAATGGGATGTGGAAGAGGGAGCTATGCCGAACCTTACTAGCCTGACTATCGAGCAGTGCAATAATTTGAAAATGCTTCCACATGAATTGACACGAATACCGACTATCCAAAAGTTGATGATTGGGTCAATGCCCCAACAAATCCAGAACAATGTTAAGGAAATGATCAAGCAGAAGAGGAACTTTGACGAGCAGGCACTCGAATTCTATAATTGTTGATCCGCCTTTTGGAGGATGAATGAGGTAATTCTTTACTGGCCTTTACTTATACAGTAGTTGAAACAAATGACAAATTTTCTTCTTTACCGTACAATTCAAAACTCAAGATAGGTCTCAGCATAATAAACTTGTTTGATTCTAATATTAAGTTGCTCTACACCAGAAATTTCCTGCATTATAGTTAAGTTATTGTATGAAAACAGTACTTGAAATGATATCCCCATGGTTACAGTTACTACTTCGTTTATTTATCCAGGAATTATGGTGGAAGGACTGATTAATTCTCCAGATTGTACTGCAACCTAGTATTTATTTGTCTGTGTTAATTTTCTTGTGTCTGTATGAAATTGTATTGGAACATACTTATTTGATTGTCTTTGTTATGTCCGAATAAATTTGTGCTGGAAGTAAAATTTCTATGGCCTCGGTTTGAGCTGTTTTACGGGATGAGTTGAGATGTTTGATGTTTATTTTTAGTGTCAATTTAATCTGAACTTTTGAATACTTGATCCCTCTGAATTAGATCATTTGCTCCATTGTCTTGCAACAACTCTCTTGTTGCTGTCAAACGTGGAAAGGTACGAATTTTCTTGAAATTCTTAGGGCAGGGGAAGTTTCAGTGCTTCGTCTTCGTCTTCCTTATTTATTTATTTAATTATTTTTTCCCCCTCTTTTACTTACTTGAGGGCAAAACTGATGATGGCCTACACTCCAATGGCCATTTGGAATCAATTTTACCTGTTTGTTTTGTGGGGATTCAAACATAAGACTCTACATTTGTGGGCAGGTCGACAAGATATCAATTGATACAAGGGCACAGTATCAACCTTGAGCCTTAATCCAATTTGCCGAATTAGTGATTGGTTTGATGGAATAGTCTACCAACAAAAAGAAAAAAATGTGAATAGCATAAACTCAAGTGCATTGGCTAACAGAAATCGTAATTGACAAAATAAATAAATAAATAATCTATCTATCTATATCTATATCTATATCTATATCTATACTAATATAAAAGTGAATAGGGTTTGTCTATTGTTAGGTAGGATAGAAAAAGTTTAATATTAGGTACCCTTATTTTATTAGAGTACCTGTTACCTGTTTTACAGGTTACGTTTACCTGTAACTTAGTATGCAGGTTGCCATGACCTGCTACTTGTTGTTTACCTATAAATTTAAATAGTATTTATATGTGTGAGGTCCATTATATTAAATCTATTTTATCCATTTATCATTTAGCTTTTTTTATTAATTTTTATTAGATATTTTTTAGCATTTGATCTATCACCAAACATAATAACATGTAGAGCATTTTATCATACAAATTTTAATAAAAAAAATATTATAATTTATATTAATTTCAACAAATTTCTTATGGCAATGTGTTATTAATTTTTTTGAAATATATTTTTTTATTGAATATAACAACAAAAATTTGATTGCTTCTTAAAATATTAAATTGGCGCTTAAAATGTATTTTAAATTCGAAATTAAATTGATGCTTAAAATGATATATTCATCTCTTAATTATAAATTTAACAATATTTATCTATCTTCTTAGTTTATTTTATTTTTGATCAATGTTCCAGATCAGTATTCATCATTAGTCAATTTATGTCAATTCGCTAAAATTATAATTAAAATTCCATAACTCCCATAAATCAATAATTTTTATAATAATTACTTAATTTATTTAACTGAGTAAATAAATATTTTATAATGATAACTATGAATTTGTTTTTGATACAGATGATAACTATGAATTTGTACTAATAAAAAAAATCTTTCAATTTTTAATTTAGAAAATAAAATTATTAACATAAGGTATTACTATTATTTAATTTGATACTCTACTTACTTATAAATTTCATTATAATATAATTGATTTATGTACATATTTACCACTCATTTTCCATTATATAATTAACCTTTATATGTGTTAGACAAGATGGGGGAGGGGGGGGGGGGGGGGGGGAGAGAGAGAGAGAGAGAGGAGAGAATTAATTAGCATTGATTAACTTTCCTACTTATTAGGATTCTCTTCTCATTAATCCCTTAAATTGAGGAGATTTGAAAATATATTTACCATATTTTTAATAATTCAAAATAAATAATTGTGACTTATATAGCTGGTTATAGGTCAAAATAAAATATATAAATATGTTAAAAATAAATTTAAGTACACGTGGCAATTAATTAAGACCATACCTAATATTAGGTAGTACAAAGCTACCTTTTATTAGAAGTCCCCAAGTGAATAATAATCGTAAGGTTTCTTGAAACTTTTGAAACAGCCGAAGTATACTTTTTGATAAATCTTTTAAGGGTAATTTTATAAATTATTATTTTTAAAATTAGCATCAAATTAAACACATAACACAAATCACGATCATACGAATAAGAAATTGTCATATCTAGAACTCTTGTTTAGACACATGTACAAACTCTATGGGAATATTGTTTTATTGAGTCCTTTTTTACTACCTATTGTAAAGAACAAGAATGAAAGAATATATTTGTGGCTGGGGGTGTTCAAACGGTTAAAACCGCGAATTTGGATTTTTCAGTTCGGTTAACCGAAATTTTTGGTTTTTCGAAATGAAAACCGAAAACCAAACCGAAATGTGTTCGGTTCGGTTCAGTTTTAACCGAAATTTTCGGTTCGATTTTTTGGTTAAAACCGAAAAACCGAAATAATTGTAAATAATAATAATAATAATAATAATAATAATAATAAGAGCATGCAATTTCCCTATTTTCGGTTCGGTTTTTGGTTTTTGGTTTTCAGTTCGGTTCGATTTTTCTTACTTTTGTTCCATAGATTACACAATATTTTTTATTTTCGGTTTTTTTTTTCCGATTTTTCGGTTTTTTTCGATTTTTTAACCGAAAAAACCAAAAACCGAAAACTGAATTTTCTTGAACTAAAGAACCAAAACCCGAACCGAACATGCTTTGGTTCGGTTCGGTTCGGTTTGGTTTTTTCGATTTTCGATCGGTTCGATCGATTTTCGATTTTTTGTTTTTTTGAACACCCCTACTTGTGGCTTAGAGTTGTTAGAGTTGTTATTCATTGTGAAGTTACTAGAAAAAATGACAAAGTATTAAAGTATAAATATGCAATTTCTTTTTCAATCTTCATGATATTTAATATAAACATAATTAAATACATGCACTTTTTGCATGAAATTGAAGATTCGCATAATTACAAGTTCATGATTAAAGTGGCATGTTCATCTCTGCCACATGGTAGCCATCGATGAGGCCAATGCGCAAGCTGTGGCCGCATATCGATCAAGAACATGAAATTTAGGCTTGGTTGAAGTGGATATCAGGACCTTTTTTTTAAATATAATTCAAAAAGGTATATTGTTTAACTTTTTGATCTCAAATTTAATTTTTTATAATTTTGATCGATGGAGAGTTTATTAAAATATTATTAAAATTTATAATTATTTAATATATTTTGTCAGGCCAAAAAATAAAAAATAGAATAATGAAATTCGCCAACACTGTTAGCGAGTTTCAATTAAAAAAAAAGAAAAATTGGTGAAATTCGCCACTGAAAGTGACGAATTTAAAAAAAATATTTTTTTTTTTGAACTCACCAAAGTCGTTGGCGAGTTTCAAAAAAAATTAAAAAAGAACATTCAAACTCGCCGCCAAGAAAAAAGAAATGCAAGTGAGCGATTAGAGAAAAAAACAATTCAAACTCGCCGTAAAAAAAAAAAAATTCAAACACACCTGATAATGATTGCAGATTTTGACTACTAGATAAATTATTTACAATGCCTATTCTGCAAAAGAGAAAATACAAGTGAGCCTTGCAAAGATTCTCGTGATCATTCAATTTGTATTTTACATATATATATATATATATATATAGTATGCATGTACCTAGCTAAATGTATTAACTATAATATAATTTACCAAAAAAAACTATAATATATGTATATATATATTTTTGTACAGTCTCTAAAGTCCAATCAAAAAATCTTTAGAAATTCCAAAATAAATACTATAACAGTGCTACAAATTTGTTCTGATATGATGTGACCCAGCATTGTTTTTCGGCACAGTCACACACAACACACACACACACACACACACACACACCTCATACCAAGAAATCAGCATGGGATCTTTCTAAGTTAATGCCCCTTCACAACTCCAAGAACCTCCAAAAATAAGTAAATAAATAAATAAATATAAATAACTTTTGAATTTTTTTTTTATTTTTTCTGAAACTTGCCAACGACCTTGGCGAGTTCAAAAAATATATATATTTTTTTAAATTCGCAACTTTCAGTGGCGAATTTCACCAATTTTTCTTTTTTTTTTAATTGAAAATTGCCAACGGTGTTAGCGAGTTTCATTATTTTATTTTAATTGAAACTCACCAACAATTATAAATTTTAATAATATTTTAATAAACTTGTTGTTGTCGACGGCGAGTTAGGTCAGAATTATAAAAAAAAAAATTCAGGTCAAAAAGTTAAACAATATACCTTTATAAGTTATATTAAAAAAAAGTCCTGGATATCACGACACCCATCCATGAGGTTCGGTGGGACATGTTCCCCATCAGACCAACCCGTTCTTTATGGGTTGACTCCATAGACATCCAAGGCCATGATTGGAGGTCCCTGGTCAAACTCCTAGTTGAGGGGTCAATGTTATTCCCCTCGATTGGCAAGATTGACTAATAAAACATGCAATCTAGTGTATTTAATGTGTGCTACATTAACCCATACCACATTAAATGCAACTACAGGTCGACCTCCCATCAACTACCTTAGCATCGCATTCCATTAAAGGCGCTCGCTCTAGATGCCATGTTAGATCCATAGGTTGTTTGATCGGACCTTTCTAAATCACTATCACCTTGGTCGTCTAGGGGCTCATTAGGATAAATAACTTATTTTTTAGCACCCTCAGGTCTAAGACCCCTCCACTGTGAATATCGCGCTACATTTATTGAAGTTGATTATCTCCCATATATTACATTATATCTTCTTTATTACTTTTGGTCGATACTCGTTTCTTTGTATTTAACTTAAGCATTGAAAGATTTTTTGACAAGGTTCCTTTTGGCTAACTCACATTTGCTCGCTCTTTTTATTATAGAAATTTCCCAAGTTATCTATCAAGTCCGTCTCGATCCACAGTCAAATGTCCAATCTGCAACCCTAATTTGATTTGGCCAAATTGACTACGAAATTCGACCCACATCAATGATATTTTTCACATATTTCATCAATTGGTCTATTTCAATTAAAATTATCAAAACAACTATTAAAACACAATAAAATTATCAACTAATAAAAACTCTAAACAAAAAAAGATGGAGAAAGACTTACAAGTAATTTCAAAAGCATAAATGTTAAATAAGAGTGAATTGAATTAGTGAAAGTTTGAAAGAAAAGAAATATTAAAAAAAGAGGAAGAAATGTTAAACTCAAAGCAGTAATCATATCAATTATTCACATTAAACTCAAATTGCTAATAACATTTTATATTAAAAGAAGAATAAATAAATAAAATTAGAGAATGGTGTAAAAAGTAAAAAGTAAGAAATAGAAAAAATGTTGAAGGATAGTAACCACAGTTCATAAAGGGGTAAGTGTTGATGAAGAAGTGACTATAGTTTTGTGTTGGGTGTCCAATTCGTGCGTACCTAAACTCAATCAAAGAGAGAATTATCATCCTCATATTATTTCAGGCAAAAATGCAATTTTAGGACCTCATGGTGTCAAAATTTGACATTTAGGACTATAACTTTCTCAATTTCAATTTCAATTTTAGGATATGAATTTAAGTATTTTTGACACATTGAGGACATGATGCCTAGAATTACGCAATTTAGTCTGAAAGATGACATTATTTGACTGAATCTGATGTCACACATCCCCTCAGAGTCGCCGGAGACGTCAGATTGATGTCAGATTCAATCAAATGACGTCATCTTTCAGACTAAATTGCGCAATTCAAGGCATCATATCCTCAATGTGTCAAAAACGCTTAAATTCATGTCCTAAAATTGAAATTGGGAAAGTTATAGTCCTAAATATCAAATTTTGACAACATAAGGTCCTAAAATTGCATTTTTCCCATTATTTCATCTCATTTTATATATATTTATTTATTTATCTATCTATTTTTTAAGCATAAGTTGCAGAGAATTAATATAACTCCGATTGAACTCATGGTCATACTAAACATTCGTCCAATCAATTTTGTTTAAAAGTTTAATTGATATTGTTATTTATTTATTTATTTTGAATGTCTTGATTATTTAGATTGTTAATATTTTAATTACACATGGGGAGCATGCGTCCAAATTTAACAGATGATTAAGCCTACGAGAATTGGTTGAATTTCATTTTTGAATTGTTCTCCATGAAAAGACAAAAGTAACAAATGGGAAATCGAATATCATAGTTGAAGCAATTAAGAAAATATAACCCATAGTAAAGGTGGAACTCAAAAACACACAACAAAAAAAATGCAATATTTTGAAAAAAAATGTAAAGAAAGAAGAGAAAGTGTGCATCTCATCTCAAGATTCAAGTGCCAAATAGAAAGCAATTTGTCTAGGAAATGAGAAAAACAACAAAAGTAGAGTAGGGCGTAAGAATAAGAAAAACTGTATCGAAAATCAAATTTCAAATGATGATGAAGAGAACACCAACAGCTTCAAAAAGAAACTTACAACAAAATAAATGAAAATAAGCAAACAGATTTATCCAACAAACAAGATTAAGCAAGAGAAGGATTAATATGCCCATGAGCTCACCTAAGCTTATTTAGTTGGAACATACTTTCGGTTTCTATTAGTTTAATTCTTAAATGTCTTATTTTATTATTCATAGAGTTCAACAAATTAATACCAAATTTTTCTACAAAACCTTCTGATGTTTTAGTTTGAACTAATTTTATTCTTTTTGAAAAACATTTATTTCATGAAATAATTTTTTACCATTTACATTTTTAATGATAAATATATTCTCGATGATATTTAGTTTAGAGGATATTCTTTACAAAATATAATAACCCTAATGACCTAGTAACACCCACACCAACACACCAATTCAGCTAGAACACTTTACAGGCCTTCAAATTTTCAACTGCGAGTGAAAAAAAAAAGGAATAATATTATAACAACTTTTTCCAAATTGACGCAAAAAATAACCATACAATCTCTTCAAGGAATTTCAATCAACCAAATTTAGGGTCGTTCGAATAAGCTTATATATATATATATATATATATATATATATATATATATAAAGAAAAGTATTTATTGAGTCATGTTTTTTATAACATTTTTTTTAAATAACGCAATTTAATTTACAACAGAATACAATAATTTAAAAATACTCTAAAAAAATATTCTTCTTTAAAAGTTATTGTGGATAGCCTTGACTTCTATTTTTCTAAAGAAGTCAATAAGAAAACTTCCTTTTTCCCTAAATTGCTTTTCCTTATTTTTTTTAAAAAAATGATATTTAATTTCTTTTGAAAAAAGACTTACCGTCGTCAAAATATAAAGTTTGTCATTAATTTAGTTTCAATATTTCTAAAATACACAAACTAGTCCCAATGTTAGAAAAATAAGGGTAATGGTAAATGCATGTGACTTGCACATGCCATTCTCAGTGGTTTTCTAATGGTGGGACTAGTTTGGAGAGAGAATGTTATCCAATTAAACTAGTTTAAATATTTTCAAAAAATTAGGACCAAATCGGCAAGTACCTCTATATTATGGGACTAATTTTACTAAAATCTCACAACACTTCGAGCACTAAAGAACTCGGCGAGGGAGAAGGGGAAGAGAAAGACTATCGAGGTGAAGGAAAGTGGAACGAATAGCAAGAAAATGAGACATGCTGCATCAGTTGAGAACAAAATTCACGCGGAGGTTGGGAACCCCCCCCCCCAACCTTGCGCCCATTAGATGTCGCTCTTGGCCTGGAACGGGCGTGGGCTTGGGAACCGGCGCACCGTTCGTCACCTTCGGAATCTTATCCGTCGCAAAGATCCCGAGTTGGTTTTCCTTTCGGAAACCCGACTGAAAGCTGACGCTGTGGAGAATATTCACAGGGAAATTGGTTTTGATAACTATGTTTCGGTAGACTGTCACATAAGACACAACGGAAGAGGGGGAGGAGGCCTAGCTCTATTCTGGATGAATTCACCGGAAGTTCAGGTGCTCTCCTCCTCCCAATGTCATATAGATATGGAGGTTACACCATCTTCAACAGGGATTAAATGGTTTTGCACGGGCGTTTATGGGAACCCGATCACCCATCGGCATCACGAGACCTGGTCTGTTATTAAGAATCTTCGGCCTTCCTTTACTGGACCTTGGCTTCTCTTTGGTGATTTCAATGAGGTTTTATATCTGGAGGAGACGTTTAACATGCCCAGACGGCCTTGGTCACAAATTCGGGCATTCCGGGATGTCATCGACTCGTGCGGACTTTGTGATCTTGGCTTTATAGGGTCTCCTTTCACTTGGCGGAACAAGTGGCTTGGAACTGATCGGAAAGAGGCCCGCCTTGATCGGGCATTCGCAACAACTGAATGGATGGCAGCGTATCCAGAAGCGAGCCTGCGACATATGCCAATCGTAGTCTGAGATCACATGGCGTTAAGTATCGCGATCAAGAACAACCTACTTCGGCAACGACGAACCCCTCGTTTTGAGCAATTTTGGACTAAACGTCCAGAAGTCCTGGACATCGTAAAGCAAGCTTGGAGGGACAATGGCGTGACGGGTTCTAGTGCAATGAAGATGGTTCAAATGAAGATTTCTCGGTGTGGGGCTAAATTGGAGAGCTGGAATAAAGAAGTTGTGGGACATTTATCTAAGAAAATCAGTGCATCACAAACTCAAATCGATGGTTTACATCGCCAACCCCCAAGCGATGAGCGGGACACTCGAATTCAAGAAGCGAGCATACGATTATGCTCTCTGCTCGACGATGAATCTCAATTATGGCACCAAAGGGCGCGCCTCAGGTGGATCAAGCACGGTGACAAGAATACTTCTTTTTTCCATATTACTGCCTCTAACCGGAGACGTAGAAATCTGATCGCATCACTTAAGGATGCAAACGGACAGGTACTAACTGGTCAACGAGGGCTGGAAGAGCATGCTGTGACGTTTTGCTCGGACTTATTCTCGCCGGGTGAGGCTCATGACCCCAGGGAAGTAACTAGCAAAATCAGTAGAAGGACCTCCGAGAGCGAACGGGCGATGTTGGTCGAACCTTTGCATGATGAAGAGGTGTTGAGAGCTCTCAAGGCGATGCACCCATCAAAGGCGCCGGGGCCGGATGGGTTTCCAGCTGGTTTCTACCAACGTTACTGGAGTGTGATAGGGGAGGATATCATCCAAGCATGCAGAAAATTCCTTAGCCGTGAGGAAGGAGGCTCGCTCACAGAGATTAATCATACTACCATTGTGCTTATAGAGAAAAAGCGTGGCGCTCAAACCCTCTCTAAATATCAACCCATTAGCCTTTGTAATGTGGTCTACAAAATAATTGCGAAACTACTTGCAAATAGGCTACACTGCGTTCATGGGAGTGTCATATCCGAGAATCAAAGTGCTTTCATTCCTGGGCGACAAATCCATGATAATGCCATGATTGCACACGAAGCTGCACATATCTTACGAAGCCGAAAACGGGGCAGTTTGGAGGAGATGGCGGTTAAACTCGACATGTCAAAGGCGTACGATCGAGTCGAATGGTCTTTCTTATTTTCCATGATGGAAGCTATGTACTTTCCACCGATTTGGATTGATTGGATAAAGGAATGTCTTAGTTCTGTCATTTACCAAGTCCGGATCAACGGAGTTCTATCTCGATCTTTTAGACCGGGGAGGGGGCTACGCCAAGGGGATCCACTATCCCCATACCTATTCTTGATTTGCTCGGAGGGACTATCGATTCTAATACGGGTAGCACATGAGCGCGGCAGTTTAAGGGGACTCCGAATAGACACTGGCGTTGGCCGGCTTTCACGTTTGTTCTTTGCTGACGATTCACTCCTTTTCTCCCGGGCAGCCTGTGATGATGTACACCGGGTGATTGATATTCTTAGAAAATATGAACAAGTTTCTGGACAAAAAATTAATCTTGATAAAACAAGTGTTCTTTTCAGCGGCAACACAAGGCCATTGGTCCGAGAGGAAGTCTGCCGTCTATTACGATGCTCCGGTGCTCCGTTGGAGAGTTACCTTGGGCTCCCGGTGTCTTTCGGGCGAGCCAAGAGAATATGCTTTCAGCACCTGCGAGACCGAATCTGGAATCATATACAGGGCTGGAAAGGGAAACTATTATCCCTAGGGGGTAAAGAAGTTTTATTGAAGGCGGTGGTATAGGCTATCCCCGCTTACCCTATGAGCATCTTAAAATTACCGGTGAGCTTCTGTAAGGAGATTAATGGTTTGTGTAGCAGATATTGGTGGGGGGAAAGGAACGGACGTAGGAAAATTGCTTGGGAGTCCTGGAGGATGATTTGTGTGCCTAAGGCGAGAGGAGGGTTGGGGTTCCGTGACTTTATTGCCTTTAACACGGCACTTCTCGCGAAACAGGCCTGGCGCATTCTCACGAGGCCTGAATCGTTTTGCAGCAGAACCTTGTTGGGTCGATATTGCCGGAGGATAGGATTTCTGGAGTGTGAGGTACAAAAAAATGCCTCATATTTTGGCGGAGTGTACTGCATGGTCGTGACTGGCTAATGAAAGGATTGGGATGGCGGATTGGCACGGGAAGGGATGTTAAAATGCTCCAACAAAGGTGGACAGCAGGTGTACTGCAACCGCTAAAGCCGTGGCCGCGAAACTTCAGCGATGATATCCGCGTAAGTGAACTTATTGATCCTATAACGGGGGTGTGGCTTGAGGAGAAGATTCATCTTTTGTTCGGGAGTGAGGGATGGAATCTGATCCGGCATACTCCCATCCGACACAACCACGAGGATCGGGTGTTCTGGACTTATGAGGACTCTGGAGTGTTTTCAGTTCGCTCAGCATATCGGAATTTTTTACTACATTTGCACGCTCATCTTGGTAGGAGCACGCAACTGGATCCCAGCCACAGTAAAGCACTCAAGGCCATTTGGCGAGCACGGATACCTTCCAAAATTAAAATTTGGTGTTGGAGGCTGTTGCGTAATCGTATCCCCACGAAAGACAACTTGGTACGTAGGGGAATCTTAGATAATGCTAATTGCGCTCTCTGCGGGCAGGAAGATGAGAGCACGAACCACCTGTTCTGTAGATGTTCTATAACTGAACCTGCATTCACAGGCTGGGCGACTCCTTCCTCATCGGCACGTCCTTCGAATGTTGCTGACATGTTTGCCTCATGTGCTGGGAGAAGGCATACACAACGTTTGATTTCCCTTATGCTTACCTGTTGGAGAACTTGGTGGGTTCGAAACTAGTTCTACACTTACTCGGCCGAAGCTCGATTCGATGGGGTTCAGGGATGGGTAAGCTCGTATAGCTATGAGGAGACGGAAGCCTGGCTTTGCGATGCCCTGGAAGCTCGAGAAGGCCCGAGCCGTGAAACGTGGATACCGCCGACTTCGGGCTTCCTCAAGTTGAATTTTGACGCAAGCATGAACACCGAACAGGGAAGGTATGGGCTTGGGATTGTGGCTCGGGATGAGTACGGAAATTTTCGGGGGGCAAAAGCATGTGCGAGACTTGGGCGGCCTACGCCGATCGAGATGGAAGGGGCAGCCTTAGCAGCTGGAATTCGTTGGGTGGCCGATCACGGAGCCTCTAAGGTAGAATTTGAAGGAGATTGCCTACAACTTATCCGATTCATGATGAACCCTCAATCGTGCATATTGTTCAGCGGTTGGCTGATGTTAAATTCACGCATGTGAGGTGGTCCGCCAATGGAGCAGCCCACTGTCTAGCAAGGGAAGCGGCATTTAATCTAGTTACAGTTGAGCAGTGGGGCATTGAGCCTCCTCTTTGTTTCGCTCATGCTTTGTTTAAGGATTTCTCTGTGTACGCTTGATTATCCAGAAGCTTAGCTTCTAACGCTTTTGCATCAAAAAAAAAAATATATGCATTAAGTTTCGTGCCAAATCAACCATAGATTTTTCTTTAATCTGTATCTAATTTCACGGCTATTAATAACGGGAAAAAAAAAGTGCACAACATAACAATTTCTGAAATTTGAATAGAAAAATATTGGTTATTAATTAATTATAGAAGAAGAAAAAGAAATTAAAGAGGAGAAAAGAAAGAAAGAAAAATAGAAAAAGGTGACCGTAAACAATGATAAGCAAAGAATTTTGGAAGAAGAAAAATAAAACAAAATAAGAAAATCAATATAAAGAAAGCAAAAGGAGATAATAAAAAGTGGCAGATGAGAGAGTAGGAAACAATTTTTATTATACCCTCTTTTAATTTTCAAAATTTTAAAATAACCCACTTTATTAAAACCTTTTCAAAATACCCTTGATTACCTTATCAAACCTCGGTTTTACTGTTCATGTGGGCCGGCGTGATTTCTTAAAAACCCAACTTTTATTCTTTATTTCACTAAACCCATCCTAAAAATATTTTTGATCAATTTAGACCATTTCACCTATAAAATGTCCTTAAAAATATGATTAAAATAGAAAAGGTCAAAACCATCCTTATTCACATAGTTTATATTCAACTCTTAAATTTTTAATTACTTATTATTTTTTTTTTAATTAGTTTAAATTAGTTATGTTAAATCATGTAAAACTCCCTGCACACTATTGGTATCAGAGCCATAAAGATCAATAAAAATTTATAAATTATGGAATATTTAGAATTACTAAAATTATCAATTATAAATCTTCTACTAATTAAAGAGCTATTTATTTATTTACAAGAAATAAATGATAAAGAATTTAGTGATAACTTAAATATAGAAAGTTTATCTTACGATTTCTCATGTGATGACACTGATTGGCAGATATCTTCACCGTGAAGAATATATTATTTTGACACACTAAAAGGTGTCCAAAGGTTGAGAAGTACTACAAAATCTTAATGTATCTAAAGAAAAAAGCTAAGGCACATAAAGATGCTGAAATAAAAGAATTGTACTATAAAAAGTTAAAAGAATATAAAAATCGTAGAGCAGTAATGATTTTACTTAGCAATGCCTAATTATAGATTACATAGGCTTCCGGTAGAATTGTATCTATATCAAAAAGAGTTGGATTTTAGTTTAAGAAAGTCAGTTTATCATAGAGGAGATACTATTAGAATTTGTATTTTGAAAGAGAAAATAAAACAAATAAATGAAGGTCTTGATGTTCTAAATCGTTTATGAAGACAAACAAACATCTTAAATGATGGATACATAATATAAATCTAATTCTAAGCTTAAATATAATTCTTGAAAAATATCATTGAGAATATGAACACATTAAAATAGAAAAGAATAAAGCAAAAATACAAAGTTGCAAACAAAAGATAAAAGCTACCCAACAAAATGCTCAAATATCTTGGAATAGATATAAAAAAATACAAATGGATAAAATAAATCAAAATATTGAGGAATTAAATACAGGAATGAATAAAATACTTGAAGCACTATATGTTCTAACTCAAGAACTTAAAGAATTAAAAACAGAGGTTCAAATCTTAAAAATTTGTAATTCAAATGTTAAAGATTTAATAAAAAATACTTGTCTTAAAAAAATAAATTCGACAAGAAAATAAAAGAAAGGGAAATTATAATAAAGCCAATAAAAACTAATAAAGAAACAGTATATCCAAATTTCTTTGATGCATATATGATTAATGTTAAATTACCTAAAATATTAGCTGAAGAAGAAGCTCTTAAAAAGGAAGAAAAGGGTAAAGACATAGCTACATCATCTAATCCACCTAAAGAACAAGATTCTGAATCAGAAACTGATAAAGATGAATGAAATTAATGAATTAATTGATCAATTTGAAAAAATAGATCTTTGTGAAATAGAGGAATATGAAGTATTAGTTAACACTAATAATACAACTGGAGGCCCAAGTGGTATAATAAAATCGGAAGATATGGAAATAGAGGAATCAGAAATGATGCCTATTCCTAAATATAGAAAGCAATATTATGATCATATAAAAATAAATAAATATCAGAAACAAGTAGATAAATTCACTCCAGATACTAATTATAGTGAACCTATAAATCATGGAGGTTCTAAATTAAATATAGATTGTAAAGAAGATACTAAAAAGGCAATAATTTCATGGGCAAATACCATGAAAGTTTTCTTTTTATATAACGCTAATGATACATGGACAACTAATAGACAAGTAGATTATTTAATTGCTACATTTGCTCGTATTATTTTCAATTGGTGCTAAGGATTAACTGAAAACATTTAAGCTATAATAAAAAAAAATGTACAAACTAAATTAATAGATAATACTAATAAAGGAATTGAAATTTCAGTTGCCTATCTTTCTAGTGAATTTCTAGGAGAAAAATGGCATGACCCTGATAAAGAAAGTATGAAAGAAAAAGAAGAAGCAAGAACTAACTTAATAAATCTTAGAATTTGTAGCATGAAGCATTTAAAATAATATACTTGTGAATTTAAAGAATATTATTATACTCAATATTATAGTAATGAAGATCAGAGCATATATCTCAATATGTACTATTTAAAACTTCCATATCCTTGGAATAAATATATAATGAATAAATGGAAGGAAGAAAATAAAGATTCAACTACAACTCTAGGAAGACGGATTAGTTTCCACTTTTCAGAACTAAGTAAATTATGTAAATCTCAAGATTTATATAGAAGAACTAAAAAATTTTCACCTCTATATTGTAATGAATTTGAGGTACCCAGTCAATGGGGATGCAATAAAGAAAGAGTTAATAAAAAGAAAAGAAGGTTTCATAAAAAGAAGTATAAAAAATATAATAATTTTCAAAAGAAAAATATAAAACCAAAAAGAAGATATTTTAAAAGAAAACCTAACTATAAAAGAAATAAAAATCTTTCACAATGCCAATGTTGGAATTGTGGAGAAATTGAACATAAATCACCAGAATGTAAACAACCTAAAAAGATTCGAAGTATAGAAGCTGAATTTATAGAACTTCAAGATGAATTATCTGAAGTTTCAGATATAGAAAATTATTTAGATAAAGAAATATATATTGAAGAAGAAAATTACTCTACTAATTCAGAAAATCAATAAAGATATAATTGAAACTAAAGATTCAGATAAAGAAGTAGAAATTTATGAAGGATCAAAAGTTATGCTCAACAAATAACCTTTGATCAAGAAACTTTATTAAAAAACTTGATGCAACCAACCCTACTAAAAGTCTTTTTAAGTCTTTTGGTGATTTCATAAAAAGAGAAAAGATAAATATATATGATTATCATGCAGTTGAAAAATCTATAAATATTGAACATACTAAAGGGCATATTAGATTAAATTTGCTTACTAAATCCTCAATAAATCAAGCTTTAAATAAAATCAACAATAAAGAAGTAAGAAATAAGATAAAATATGTTTATCTTGGTAGGATTCAAATCCTAGTTAAAGCTTTATTTAGAGATGGAATAGATAGTCCTATAGTTATTTCACTTCATGACCAAAGGTTTATAGATGCTAAAAATAGTCATTTGAAAACAGTTGAAGGAAATTTAATATATTTACAATTTCGATTTGATTGTTATCCAAAATATAGTGTTGATATAAATGATCAAAATATAAATGATACTTTAGGTTTACACTTTCAACTTTTGAAAGATTTAAAACTTAGAGATAAAAGTCAAGTATTTACCTTTTACTATAGAGCAATTTATGCTTTTACTAATAGTAATTATGGTAAAATATATCAAGATAAATTATATATTGAAATTGATAATGAATGTAGGGATATAACAACAATAAAGTTACCAATGATAGAAGAAATTAGAGAAATAAAAGATTATGAAATTAAGATAAATAGAAAACCCATTTTAGAATATGGATCTAGTAGTGGTATGATACCACAAATAGATTTTGGGAAAAATACAATAACTAGAAAAAGTGTTAGTAAGTTACTGCTTGTTAATGTTGAATTTACTCGACAAGATATAACTAATACAATGATTATAAATGCCAAATATTTTAATGGTCAAGAATATATTGAAGGAGCAAATATATTAATTGATACAGGAGCTAGTGGCAATCAATCACCTTGCAAAACATAAAAATAAAGGTTTAATTGCAAAGGTTGCTTCTACAATATTTCAATATAAAAACTTTTAAGGTCAATTAATAACTTGTGACCAAGAGGTACAAGTTTCCATAATTTTTGAAGAATTAAGAATAATTGTACCTTGTTACATAGATAGTGATATGACAGGAGACTATTACGATATAATTCTAGGTAATAGTTTCTTAAATCAACGCGATTATTATAAAATAGAAAAACATGGTATTACACTACAAATAGGAAATATAAAAATCTTTTATAAAAAATACGAAGGGAATTAATTTTTCTTTGAGTGTCTTTGTACAAATAACAGTACAAGATACTAATATAACAACATGTGCTTTAATAGATAATGATTCAGAAATAACTTTGTTTAAATCCTTTCTCTATACTAAATGGCAAGAGAATGGGAATACAAAGATAAAGGGTGTTACGAGTCAAGCCGAACACATTAATAAAAAGGTAGATAAAGTAAATGTTATATTAGGCAGTAAAATTATTACTATAAATACTATATATGATTATAACTCCCTTGAAGCTGATGTATTGTTAGGAAATGATTTCCTACAATAATTCAGTTTTACTCACAGAATTTTTATTCTGATAGTCTAAAAATTAAATGTAATCATTATTTAAAATTACCCCAAATAAATGAGTCATTCAGAGTTTAGCCAGCAAAGCTTGGTGGACTGTTTGATAAAATTCCGATAAAAATACACAATATAACAATAAAACGGATAACTACTCTTGAAAATGTAATAAAACATCTAAAAGAAAATTATAATGATCATCCTCTGGCTTTTTATAAGGAGTCAGATTTAAAGGCAAAAATAAAGTTAATGAAAAATATAGTCATAAAAGAAAGACCTATGTTATATACAGAAAAAGATAAAAAAGAATTTGATAAACAAATAAATGAATTATTATATAAAAATCCATCTTTGATTAGAAGAAGTAATAGTCCTTTTAGTAGCCCAGCTTTCATGGTTGAAAATGAAGCTGAGAAAAAATAAGGAAAACCTAGAATGGTAATAAATTATAAAAAACTACATCACTTACTAGGTCAAATAGTTATTATCTCCCTAAGAAAGAAGTTTTACTAAACCTTGTTGAAAGAAAGAAATATTATTCTAAATTTGATTGTACTTCAGGGTTTTGGCAAATAAAAATGGAACCTGAAAGTATACAATACACAGCATTTAGTTCCCCTCAAGGACAGTTCGAATGGTTAGTTATGCCATTTGGATTAAAAAAATGCACCTTCTATATATCAAAGAAGAATGGATAAAATCTTTAATAAATATAAAGAATTTCTTGTTGTTTATGTTGATGATGTTTTAATTGCTTCTAATACTTTAGAAGAACATAAAACTCATCTACTACAATTTGCTAAAATTTGAAAAGAAAATGGTATAGTCTTATCTGAAAGAAAGGCTATAATTTGTAAAGAAGAAATTGAATTTTTAGGGTTAAAATTAAATAAAGAAGGAATTAAACTTCAACCTCATATATCTAAGAAAATTTGCGAATTTCCTGATAAATTGGAAAATAGAAATCAAATTGAAAAATTTCTCGGTTGTCTAAATTATGCTGAGGGATTTATAATAAATCTTGCTAAAAAGAAGCATGAGATTCAAAAATTGCTTCGAAAAAATAATACTAAAGGATGGAGTAATCAACATACAGAGATTGTTAAAAATCTAAAGGAAGAATGTAAAACTTTGCCTGAATTAAAACTTCCTGATAAAAATGACAAATTAGTGATACAAACGGATGCTTCAGATCTATATTGGGCAGCATTACTTAAAACCGAGCTCAATGAGATATGCAGGTATACAAGTGGTACTTTCGGTCAAGCTGAGGTCAACTATACAACCCATGAGAAAGAACTTCTAGCCATCATAAAAGGAATCCAGAAATTCTCTCTCTTTTATATCAAAAGCCTTTTAAAGTCCCAACCGACAATACCCAAATACAATCTTTAGTTTTCAATAAATTACCAAATACACCCCAATACAGAAGGCTACATAGATGGCAAGTTTTTCTGTCCTTTTATAGTTTCAAAATAGAATATATAAAAGGTTCAGAAAATTTCCTAGCCGATTTCATTTCTAGAAATACAGAATTTGGAAAAGAATGAGTTCTCCAACTCTAAAATGGATGAGATGGGTGTGCATTTCCTTATAAATGCAAATAGAGTGATTGTATGCACTATACATACAGCTAGTCCACTATCTAACGGTTGGTGGTAAATAATTTTCAAATCCGTTGATGGGTGATAATTTTCCAAAAATTGTATTGATGATACAAATCATCTTATAAATTCTTATTTTTCTGCAGGAATAAAATAATAAAGAAAGATGGATCTTGAAGAGCTAAAGAATGAGATAGACGATATTGTCTTGGTCTGTCAAGACGTTGTTGACAGTAATAAAACTCTAAAAGATTTGATTGAATTAAATTTCAAAACAGTTACAGATATCTCTCAAGAAGGACTTAGAAGAGCCCTTTTTCCTTCAAGAAAGTCTATATTTGTTTCTTGAATCTAGAAATAAAGAAAAAGAAAAAATTAGTGATTCTAAAACTGAGAGTGATAAAAAGGAAATCAATAAAGAAAAAGATAAAGCAGAGTCTTCTGGAAGTCAAGATAATAAACCATTATCTGATAAAGACTTTTTAGACTCTATAAAAAATAAAGAAAAAACTTCTAAATCTCAAGGAGATGCTGAAGTTATTGAAATAAAAATCAATAAATCTGAAAGCTTCAACAACAGGGGATCCAATAAAGAATTTGTTCCTACAAATAAATGGGAAAGAGAGTATAAAGAAGTTACTGAAGAAGCTTATAGATGGGAGAATTCCAGAACACTATTCTACTCTAAAGGATATAGTGTTCATCCAAGAATCACCGCCATATTTGGAGCTGATCCACATAAAGTTTTTCAGCTTGCAAATTATGGATTTCTAGATCTGCTATATGTTGGAAAGGATCTAAAGAAAATTTCAAAATTTGATGACCGCTTTAAATCTCAGGTCAGTCAAGTTGCTAGAAATAGAAAAGTCGTACTCAAGTTCTATTCTATAGCTCCAGAACCTGAGATGCGTATTTGGCATGAAGTCCAACACATGATCACTATTGATGCTATAACCACAAACTTAAAAATTGAAACTGGTATAAAGAATTTTTGATCTTTCAAGTTCACCAGCTCATGGATCACAGAACGAAGAGCCATGAGAATAAAAGCCATTCAATCCATTGCTGAGACCCTTTGGGAGGTACAATATGAAACTCTCATACAGGCCAACAATTGGATTTTATTGAGGAAAGGAGGACAAATAAAATCTCCATTGCTAAAGGAATTCCTCACTAAATTTTTCAGACATGAATTTTATTACACGGAGACTACAAGCAAGAATTGCACCGAGACTACAAGAAAGAAAGCTTGCAGAATGATTGGTTGTTGCAAATCATGATGTAAGCACTTACGTCAGTGCAAGGAGTGACGAATGCCATGGCATCATCATCTACTAAAGAATTGTGGCAGACAGCTGTGGGAGGCAGCTTTTGACTTCTGAGGCTAAAGAAGATAAAGATCCAGCGCATAAAGAAAAGGACAGCGAACGCCAAATAAAACTTTGAAGTCCGAATAGTTAGATTTCAATATCTATAAATTGTACTTAGGTTTCATTTGAAAAGCATTCGAAAACTCAGATTGATTTCTCATTCTGAAAAATCTCCATAGTTTAAGAAGCCAGCTTTTATAAATCTTTGTAAACCCCCCTTCTAAATCATGTTTGTATAAATCCTTTTTGAAGGAAATAAAATTAGTTTATTTTCATAAATGTTCAAGTTTATAAATTTTTCTATACAAATCTTTTAAGCTTGTATTTCTCCTATTTTTCCAAAAATTCTCTAACCCTACGAAGGCCGTAGTGATTACACCGTTCGAGACAGTAGCCGTTTGGAACCGTCAGTCCCGTGAAGCCAGGAGGGCGTTTGGGCGAAAACCAGTCAGGCTTGTCGAGGTGATTGAAGACGAATCCGGAAGAAGGATTAAAGAATTAGGAACGTCAAGGAGGTAATATACTTTTAAAAGATTTAAATAGAAATATTTTTACTTGATGTTATGAAAATATATGATTTTAGAGTACTTCATTATTAAGTATTTGATTTGTACGAATGCATGATTTGATATAATGGGAAAAGATTTTGATATCATAAAAAATCAATTTAAAAGAAAAAAACAATTATCAAAAGAAAATAGCAATTTTAAAACCACTAGAAGATCTACCCGAAGATTTAAGAATTCTTATTGCAACATATAATAATAAAGAAGATTATATTTTTGATCTAATCAATAAAACTTTAAATCACGAAATTCTTAAAAATTATGTTAAACAATTAGAACAAATAGACAGAGAACTAAAAGAACTTTGGGAAGCAGATAGAACATTAGAAAATTATATTCTTATGCAGTGCAAAAATCTAGAAAGAATAAAACTAATAAAATTTATATATGATAAAAATTGGGATATACCTTACTTTTTCTAGAACTTAGAGGTCTAAAGTGAAAAGTTTGGACACCAGAGCAAATAAAGAAACTTTAAACAGTGAAATTACTATTTAAATAGTAAAATCACTATTTAAAAGGGGTAAAATGAAAAACCTTTTTAAAGGAAGGATAGTTTGAAAATAAAATTATAAAAGTAGGATAATTTAAAAATTATGTCGTAATAGAAGAGAGGGATAAATAAATAAAGAGGATATTTGTTATAAATAGAGATACAAAACCCCTGCATAGACAGCACCTACACCATTCATTATTTTACCCCCAGCTAAAGAACATGAGAAAAGAAAAAAGACAAATTAAAAACTCAAAATTAGACGATGCTCTCTGTGAAGGGGTTTTTTTGTTAAATAGCCTTTTCAAGTTTTCTTTTTAATTAAATAGCCCTCAAGTTTTAATCTTTAGCTAGATAGCCTTTTTGTTTATTAACTCTAATTAAATGAGAATTGGATAAATAATGATCTAAATTTTAGACTTTATATTTTAACCCCTAAAACCAACAATATTGCAACTTACGATCAAAACCCTCTTCTTATTTCTCAGACAACCTGCGATTTCTTTGCGTGGTCTTTTTTCCTCCATTTTGTAGTCGAATATTGATAGAATTTGTTATACAACCTTTAAGATATTCATTGCTAGAGGAAGACAAATTGTACAAAAGTTTCTTCACAAAAAAGACATAACTACTCAAGGTAAGAATCCATTTTTGTGATTTTTATACTAGATTCAAATAGTACATTCTGTATAGAGCACTATTAATGCATCATTTCATAATGGGTTTTGGAAATAACCATTAATTCGATAGTTGGGTTGGTGGTTTTTGAGAACCCACCATTAATGGCGATCCCGTGCACCAGTAAAGTGAAACAGCTAAATCCTGTGTGATCGATTGATCGACCATACAATATCGATTAAGAGATCTTTTGCTGCATGTGATCGCTTGATCGATCATGTGATATCGATTAAGAGATCTTGTGTAAATGGTCGATCGCTTGATCGTCCATTTAATATCGATTAATCGATCTATTTGTGATCGATTAATCGACAATACGTAATTGATTAATCGATATTTGGTTGTCTGTCAATCGATTAATCGATCTTTTTTTGTCTGTCGATCGATTTTTATTATTATTTTTTTTTTGGGTGCTCGTGATAATTTTGCATTTCTGTTATCTTATAATATAGGTATGTTGGCCACAATTATGCCGGAAGAATTTGTTGTAGGTGTTGAATATGGCGAGTGGGCAGAAGAAGAGAATTGTTGGAAGTGGACAAGGAAATGCAAAGTAACGACACCACTTGTTGTTACTAAAGAAATTTCTTTCAATAGCTTGATTGATAAAATTATTGAGAAGGGACAACTAAGATGTTCACGGGCTGATGTTAATGTGAAGTATATGATAACAAAGGCACCTCCTCCACTACACATAATACATCCAGCTGAAATAAAGTCAGACGATGATTTAAAGGTATACTTTACTGATGTTGCTGGTGATGGTTGGAGACCAATTCTAAAAGTGTCTGTGTTCAAGTCGAATATTGATGGTTTCAACTTTTACAATGATGACAATTATTTGAACAATGAAAATCCAATATTTGGTTGTACATCAATTGGTGATAATGACAATGTGGAGAAGCAATACACAGAGGAACTTCCTCACAATGACATTATGGTCCACGAAGATGTCACTTTGAATCAAGAACTACATGAAGTGGATTTTGATGTCGCAAAAGAAACCAATTTTAGTGAACATGTTTCGGATTGGATAAGAAGGAGCTTGGTAGGAAGTAAATCACGTGGAGTGTTTGTTTAATAACAAAGCTGAAGTAGTGGGAAAAATTCAACTCATTACTGTGAAAGCAAAGTTTGAGTATTCTATCAAAAGATCAAACAAATCATTATATGTTGTAGCATGTGTGAGCCCAATATGTAAGTGGTGGATTCGTTGTTGTAAGTATATGAATTCGGAGAAATTTATTGTCAAGAAATATATTAGTGAGCATACATGTGGGATGGATCATATATCAGGCCAACATCCCCAACCATCGGCCAATCTCATAGGAGAATGTGTCAAGGAACAATTTGTCAAAGGGGAAGGACTCTCACCTAGTGGAGTGAAGACATACGTAGAAAAAAAATTAGAATGTGCCATGAGTTATTGAAAATGTTGGAGGGGACGACAACTTGCAAAGGATTTTATGAGGGGAACAGCAGAGCATGGGTATGCAGTTCTTGAGGCCTATCGTTACATGTTGGAGTCAGAAAATAACGGAAGCAAGACAGATTTGGTGGTCGACTCTAAAAATCAGTTTCAATACTTTTTTGTAGCCTTTGGCCAATGCATACGTGGTTTTTCATTTATGAGGAAGGTAATAGCTGTTGATGGATGCTTTCTGAAAGGAAAGTATGGTGGTATATTGCTAGTGGCCACTACACAAGACAGTGAGAAGCATATTTATCCCATTGCATGGGCTATGGTTAACTCTGAGAATGACCGCTCGTGGGAGTGGTTTTTCAAAAATCTAAAAGATATAATTCCTGATAGTCACGAGATATGCATAATATCCGATAGACACGGCTCTATCAAGAAGGTTGTGCAACGTGTTTATCCTTTAGCACATCATGGGTATTGCATGAAATACATTGCCAAGAACTTGAATCAAAAGTTTAGGTGCGGTGATATCCTTAATCTATATTACTCGGCAGCTAAATCTTACACAGTTGGTGAGTTCCAACAACATTTCAGCCAAATACGCCAACTTAAAAGTAAAGTGGTTGACTACCTCAAAAATGATATTGGCTTCGTGCGTTGGAGTAGAGCTTATTTTCCTGGTAACATGTATAATATTATGACAACTAATATTGCGGAGTCTATCAATTCAAGACTTCTAACCGAAAGGGAATTTTCAATTGATGCTCTTTTTAACGCAATCCAACAAATCTTGTCAGAGTGGTTTTGTGAGCGTCGTACGGAGATGGTTAAATGCAATACACGATTGGTTCCATCAAAAGAAAGTGAACTTCGTGATAGTTTGGAAAACTCAGCATCTCTTGACATTGTACAACTCAACGTGCATGAGTACCATGTGCGTGGCTACGGTCTGAATGTTGTTGTTGATCTTAACAATAATTGATGGGCTGTAAAGTATTTGATATTGATAGGGTCCCATGCCCTCATGCCATAGCTGATTTTAGACATCAGAATTTGCCTGATTTTGGTATGAGATTGTACTCAGCTTGCTCTTCTGCATATAGGGCTGATGAGTATTTGCATGCTTATGCAGAAACAATCTATCCTATTCCTCCGGAAGATCTGTGGGTGGTTCCTGAATCGATAAAAGATATTATCATTGATCCTTCTCATGTAAATCTTTCAAAAGGCAGGAAAAGAGTCAAGAGGATCCCAACTGCTTGTGAGGTTCATCAGAAGAAGAACAAGTGCGGACGATGCAATAAGCCAGGTCACAAGAAAGGAACCTGCAAAGAACCCCTTAAAAATAATTGAAAAATGTGGATGTTAGCATTTGTAGTTTATGATCAAGTTTATGCCTGTAAATATCACTACTTTTAATAAAAGGAATTTCAAGTTGATCATCAATCTTTTTTGAATCAAATTCTTGTATATATACCATTACACTTCAAACAGGGACAGTCGCACAAGAAGCAAAAAAAAAAAAAAGTCGATCAGTTGACATGAAATATCGAACAATCGATAGAGTATATCGATCAATCGACATAATATATCGATCGATCGATATCACCAAAACTTATATTCTGACAAATTTCAGAGGCCCAAGCCTTAAAAGCAAAAAAAAAAGTCGATCAGTCGATATGAAATATCGAACAATCGACAAAGTATATCGATCAATCGACATAAGATATCGATCGATCGGTATCACCAAAACCTGTATTCTGACCAATTTCAAAGGCCCAAGCCTTAAAAGCAAAGAAAAAGGTCGATCAGTCGACATAAAATATCGAACAATCGACACTGGCTATCGATCAATCGACATAAAATATCAATCGATCGATATCATCAAAACTTATATTCTGACCAATTTCAGAGGCCCAAGCCTTAAAAGCAAAGAAAAAAGTAGATCAGTCGACATGAAATATCGAACAATCGACACTGGCTATCGATCAATCGACATAAAATATTGAATGATCGATATCACCACAACTTGTATTCTGACCAATTTCAGAGACCCAAGCCTTTAGCGAAGAAAAAAGTCGATCCATCGACATGAAATATCGACCAATCGACACACCCTATCGATCAATCGACACAAACTATTGATTGATCGATATCACCACAACTTGTACTCTGACCAATCGACACAAATAATTGAAGAAAACTTGTAACTAACTCAGTTAAATTGCGAAAATATCCTATTAATTCAATTAAATTTGGAAAAATGTCCAATTAACACAATTGAACTGGGGAAATATATAGAGTTTTATTATTGTTATTATTATTATTGTTGTTGTTGTTGTTGTTGTTGTTGTTATGATGTAACGATACTCTTAATTTTTTTTAAATAATTTATTGTCAAATTTTAATACAATTTTTTTAATTGTAATGAGACTATAAAAATTGAAGTTAATTTAGTTTTTTTACTAATTTTTCCACAAAATTGATTCAATTAATCAATTATACTAAATTAAAATAGATAATTTGATAGTTTAATTGTAAATTTAATGAAACTCAGGATAAATATAAAATACATATATATATATATATCTAGTATAACATATATATACAATTGCTATATATACATAATACATATATATCTAATCATACTATGACATATATATATATATATATATATCTAGTATAACATATATATACAATTGCTATATATACATTATACATATATATCTAATCATACTTTAAATATATATATATAGTATGACATATATATAAGAATAAAATACATACATAATACATATATATCTAATCATACTTTAAATATATATATAAATATATATAGTATGACATATATATAAGAATACAATACATACATAATACATATATATCTAATCATACTATAAAATACAAATATATATATATATATCTAGTATGACATATATATACAATTGTTATATACACATAATACATATATATCTAATCATACTTTAAATATATATATATAGTATGCCATATATATAAGAATACAATACATACATAATACATATATATCTAATCATACTATAAAATACAAATATATATATATATATATATCTAGTATGACATATATATACAATTGCTATATATACATAATACATATATATCTAATCATACTATGAATATATATATATAGTATGACATATATATATATATACAATTGCTATACATAATACATACATATCTAGTTGTGATCGTTTGATTGATTGTATTGATCTCTTGCTCGATTACTTGATTTTTTCACAATACTCATCTTGTTGTGATTGCTTGATTGATTATACAGATCGATTGATCGATTATTGGTTTGTTCCATAATATTCTTAAGTCTAGTTGTGATCGCTTGACTGATTGTATTGATCTCTTGCTTGATTACTTGGTTTTTTCACAATAATCAAGTCATGTTGTGATCGCTTGATTGATTACATGGATCGATTGATCAATTACAGGTTTGTTAATATTCGTCTTATAGTGATCGGTTGATCGATTATGATGATCGATTGATCGATTGCTTTTTTGTTTAAATATAGTCTCAACTCTAGCTGTGATCGCTTGATCGATTATGATGATCTCTTGCTCGATTACGTGTTTTTTCCACGTCTTTATGTAATCGATTAATCAATTATATTGATCACTTGATCAATTTTTCCAATATTCTAAATCTTGTGATCGGTTGATCGATTATCAAGTTCGCTCGATCGATTATTATGATTTACAATTTACACATCGCTTGCTCAATTATATGATCGATCAAAAAATAAGAACAATTTACACATCTTAGTTTAAGTTACACAGCTTAAAAAATAATAACAATTTACACAGCTTAAAATTGCAGGGTCAAAAAATAATAACAATTTACAAAATTTACACAGCTTAAAATTGCAGGGTTTCAAGTTGTGACAAGTGGATCCATTTTTCCAAAGAAAATCTCAGCAGCTAACCGCTTCCGGAACTCAATGATGTTTTCGTCGTTCAACTTGTTCATTGCGGTGCCGGTCAAATGAAATTCGATAAATTTTAGTGAATACATCCCACAGTCCCCACTGCAAAAAATATGAAGCACATACATGAAAAAAAAAAGAAGAGGAAATGGGATACATTACATAAGAAAGAAAATAAATACCTTCGCGTATTATATGGACATTTGTCGAGATTGTAACTCCATTTTTGCTCAAGCAGCTTGCCCATTGCCCCAAAGTGACCCGTCTCTCTCAAGACCTTGGGGAATAATAAACAAGCTGGTGCGAGCAACTTCTTAAGCTCCGTACCCTGACAAACTTTGTTGTTGCAATCTTGAGCATGCACTTCCCCCTTATCTAAAATCTACGCAACGGCAACCCAATGCTGATTCCGTATGTTCAATGCTCCATACACTTTCTTGAATCCCACCCATGGGTCGGCATATTTTGATTCAATGCCATTTGCATAGTTTAATAATTTCGGGGTAATATTCATGAGTTCAATTGCATTATTCAAAGACTCGTTGTCGGTGTACTTACAACTATCAATTTTGGAGGGGTCCACTCCAACAAGAAGCCGATCATAAGCATTTTCAAGCAGTTGCATAAAATGACAATCGACAAAAGCAACCTGTTGATCATACACAGTCGGATAATTTCTCTGTCTAATTCTCATTAGATATAGAGCTTCGTCGATATGCTGCCAAAATAAAAAATATGTCAGAAACTTTAATAAGATAAATAAGTATCGATCAATCGATTAAAAACATCGATCAATCGATAAATGTATCGATCAATCGACGGATAAACATCGATCAATCGAGTAAATACATCGATCAATCGATAAATGTATCGATCAATCAATGTTAAAACATCGATCAATCGATAAACGTATCGATCGATCGATGGCGGACATCGATCGATCGACAAAAATCATACTTTCATAAAATACCAACCAATCGACAATAAACATTGATCAATTGATATCTGTATCGATCAATCGACATTTATAATCGATCAATCGATAAATGTAATTGTATCGATCAAAACTGTAACTTACTTCTGATTCGAGCCATAGGCCTTCACCCAATAGCGTGTGGAAAAATGGCTTGTCCAACGGCCCCATTTTACCATAAACCTTTTTGCCATCTGGGTCTGATTCATACCACTCTAAAAAGGCAGATAACTTTTTGGAATCAAGTGGCGTAAACAAATCAGGCTTGGATGGTTGTGCAGCCAGTTGTGCAGCCACTTTCGCTTTCTTCCCTTTCCCACCCTCTTGAGTGAACGGAGACTTTGCGTATTTGCTTTTCTGTTTCGTTCTCTCCGGTTTCTTATCCATCAATGCATACAGCAAGTCAATCCTTTTTTCTGTCTTGTCCATTCGTTCAGACAGAAAATTTTTCAACCCCAGAATTCCATCATTAATGCTTTTCAATTGTTCGATAATTTCAATCGATGATGGAGACGCCCCCGCTTCCTTGGGTTGGGCAGAAGTGACTTGCTCATTGATGCACTTCAGTTGTTCCATGATTTGATCATGATGCGCACACGACGATGATGGAGAAGCCCTCACTTCCTTAGGTTGGGCAGAAGTGACTTGCTTGTTGATGCATTTCAGTTGTTCCATGATTTCATCGTGATACGCACACGATGATGGTGAACGAATGTCTACTTCCTCAAGAGGTAGGCTTGGTTTGGGGGCAGGAGTTCGATTCAGGCTTGGTTTTGGGGCGGGAGGTGGGGTTCTTGTGTCTGTCGCTTCCTCGTGATGCTGGAAATGTGGTGCCCCTTCGCGTTTAAACTCAATCACGTCAGCATCTTGCTCAGAAGGAGACCTCAACTATGTAATCCCTTCCAAGTCTCGAGTGAGTTGATCGATTACATTGTTAGAAATCTCTTGCAGATCATCAAATAATCTCATGTATGGCTCTCTCAACTCCCTCTTTGTTGGGTGTAGGAAGGGATGCACGACCACCTCTTTGCTCTTTTCGATTGCCTCTTCAACCATCTCAAAAGGCAACTTTTCAGATTTACTGGCATGCCACCTCACAATTCTGGAAAGTGGCAACAACGGATCATCCTCATCTGGAACCATAGACAACCCGAATTTCTCAAAAGCAGGGACAACCTCATAAGCCCAAGCCTAAATGCAAAGAAACAAATCGATCAATTAAGAAAAATCCTAAAAATTTACAAAACATCGATCAATCGACAATATATATCGATCAATCGATAATATGTATCGACCGATCGACGACTTACAGTCGATCAATCGATACTGTGTATCGTTTGATCGATAAATATATTCGATCACTCGATACTAGGTATCGATCGATCGACGATAACACAGTCGATCAATTGACACAGTGTATCGCTTGATCAACAAATACAATCGATCAATCAACTATATGTATCGATCAATCGATATACAAATCGATTGATCTACAATAAAAATCGATCAATCAATAAATATATCGATCAATCGACAATAATGATCGATCAATCGATATTTGAATAGAAATATGAGTTCTTTTCAATGTTTACCTGTAAGGCCCAAGGAAATCCAACAATATTGTAAGATTCTGTTTTTCGGAAGTCTTCTCCTTTTTCAACCCATTGTAAATGTTTTTTCTTCAATTCTCTTGTCCGGAGAGACTCCATTGTCATCACAAACAACTCCCTTCCCCATGGATAAGAATTGAAAAATTCTAGATTGTTGACAAATAGAAGAAGGTCTTCGTTCACATTTTTATTGTCGTCCTTCGCCAAAAGAAAAGTATGAATAAACTATACGAGACATAGTTTGAACTTGTCTACTGCCGAAAAACTTCTCTTTTTCATGCATGCATCCAAGTCTGAAATTTTTAGTCATTGTTTCTTACCCAGAACCTTCTGCAAGAAATTTTGGCTCTTCGTGTCATTTCTCATCCTCTCCATTTCATCATTGGGAGGGAGCGGACCACAATTCAGAACAGTGACTATGGCGAACTCTGGCATGCCAAAACGAATGGGTTTGTTGTCAATGGCAAACCATAGCTCCCACTTCTTCTTGCACTGAATCTGACGGAGCATAAGGTAATGGCAGAGTTGCCCAAAAAATGACCAGAAATTTGTCATACGTAATAAATGACCAAAACAGGTTTCAGAGAATCTCGACAACATATTCTCTCCCAAACCCACTAAAACTTCCTCCATTTTACGAAGCTTAACAACAGAAGATCTCACAGTCACCCTCACGGGGAAGTATTTGATATCATCCAATATTGTCCGGAGCTGGTAACTATTAAATCTGATACACCGCGGACAAGAGGGAATGGATAGCTCATCATCAACTGGAACATCCTCTTCTTTATTTTCCTATGTTCAAACAAAACACCGAACAAATTAGTTAATAGTGCAAAACCTTAAACCCTAAACCCTAAATCGATAAGGACAATCGCTTAATCGACATTAAAATCAATCAATCGACATGTAAATCCCTCAATCGACAGTGACAATCGACCAACGGTTACGGTTGAAGTTGAACATTAAATCTTCATGTGCAAATAATGGATTAACGTACCTGTTCTTTTTGTGGGGCAGCATCGATTGAGTCGTTAACCAATGGCTCGTTCACCAATGGCTCTTGTACTTGTTGTGGAGCATCGATTTGGTTCACCAATGGCTCTTGTACTTGTTGTGGAGCATCGATTTGTTGATCTTTCTCTACTTCCATTTTTGTGGAGCAGGTATTGTAGTTCAAGGGTTACATGATTATATTTTTCTAGGGTTTTTATCAGGAAATCGAAGAGACAAAGATGGGAGAATGCAAAACTCAAGGGTTTTACGATGATTTCTTTGAGTTCTAGAATGAATTTTGAAGAAGGATTCCAACTTCAAGGAAGAGAACAGATGAGAAGAAGAATGGAGGACGGTGAAGCTTTACTGAGAAGGAACTAAGAAAGTGTTCTGAGCGGGAGTCTTTTATGATGATATATTATGATCGATCAATCGATTTATTATGATCGATCAATCGATTTATTATGATCGATCAAGCGACATACAGTGATCGATTAAGCGACATTTTACGATCGATTAATCGATATGCGAGATGATCGATTAAGCGACATTTTATGATCGATTAAGCGACATCTTGTGATTGATTAATCGATTATGTTGATCAATTAAGCAACGCTTACACCCAATCGCTTGATCGATATCGTATAAATTATAAACTTATTTATTTACAATTCGACCCCCGTCCAACTCTAAACTTTTTAATTTCACTTTATTGACCTTCAAATTATGCCACATCGAATATTTAACTTTAAAAAAAAATTAAGGGCTATTAAATTAAAAAAAAACTTGAAAGGTCTGATGGACAAATTTTCTGCTCTGTGAAGCATATTAATTAATCTCGAACGGGACTTGACCTTGAAGCATGTTAATCGGAACAGGTCCAAGAAATTAAGATGGCGACGGTCTCTGCAGTGTCGGCCGTGGTGGAAAGCCTTGACGATTTGCTGCTGGCTGAGGGAGCTCTGGCGAGATGCGCTGGAGATTTGAGGGCGGGAGTTGAGCAGCTCCGGTCAGGGCTCGTTGACATAGAACATAATTTCTCATCTAATCTAGATATTAGCGAAGACTTGAAGAAACAAGTCACTCAACTAGCCTACGAAATCGAGGATGTGGTGGAATCTTACGCCCTGAAGGAAGCAGAATCCAGTTCGAAATCTGGTGTATTCAGTTGCCTTCTCAACTGCTCCGCCTCCGCCGGAAGGGGGAGGACTCTCGGGGTCTTTCTTGGCAAGTTTAGGGGGAGGGTCGACGAGCTGAAACATAATAATTTTATAGCTACTCAAGCTCGAAGAGATGCTGAAGTAGGAGGTTCGAGCAGTACTATTACTGCGCCCTTCCCTGGCGATGGGCAGGTAGTTAGTGGGAGTGAAACTATAATCGGACGGGGTCCTGATGTAGAAAGTTTGAAGTCATATTTGCAAGAAGCATGGTCTGGATTGTCAGTGATTGAAATATGAGGAATAGGTGGCATAGGAAAGACCACTCTCGCAAGGTTGTTGTATAATGACCCTTGGGGGTGGTGCATCACTTTGACAACCGAGCTTGGGCTTGTGTGAGCGACGAGTTCAAGCCTAGGGACATTCTGGAAAGTATGCTACTTTCGCTCGCTCTGGATCGGAGCAAGGATGAGATTGCACGGATGGAAACGATGCAGTTGGTGGAGAGGCTTTACAAAGCCCACAAGGGGAAGTGATACCTCGTTGTTCTGGATGACGTCTGGTCCGCAGAGGTCTGGGAAGCCCTACGTTTTGCCTTTCCAGACGACCATAATGGAAGCAGGATTCTCATCACAACACGGCTCGAAGGCATCGTGGAGAATATAGCTACACACAGACACAGGATGCAGACCTTGACCGATGATGAGAGTTGGGAACTTTTCAAAGTCAAATCTGGACTAGAGGATCTCGGTGCGTTGCTGCTTTGATTAGTTCTAGTGAAATTGGAATTTTAAAGGCATACAGATGATTTATGTACACTAGATCATTAGACATGGATGTTGGAGATGGATCGATGTACAAATTATATCATGACAATTTTTCTAATCACATGATATTTGTGGATTATAATTTACACCTTTGTCTTTGGTTGTTGACAGGCATTGAACTTAGACCCGCGATGAAGAGGATTGCTAGGCAAATAGCTAGAGAGTGTCAAGGCCTCCCATTAGGTATAATTGTTGTTGGTCAACTCTTGAAGAGAATGAATGTTAAAGATTGGGCTACGGTTCTGAAGAATCTGCAAGATCTGCAAGTAGGCCGAGATGGAGTAAAAGACATTCTGGATCAAAGCTACGAGCAGTTTCCATCTCATTTGAAGCCATGTTTTCTCTATTTGGGACATTTCCCACGCGGTCAAGCTATATCCGTGGAAAAATTGTGCTTATTGTTGATGGCCGAAGGGTTGATCTTAACGAGTGCTCTAACTAATAAAGCAAGAATGCAAATTGCTGAAGATTATTTTGAGCAATTGGTTATTAGAAGTCTGGTGCAGAATGTGGCTACAGAGGAGGTGTCCGGAAGGTTTACATCGTTCCAGGTTCATGACCTAATACACGAGCTCTGCATATCGAAAGGAAAATAGGAAGTATTCTTCGAGGTCATCAGTTATGGACCTCGAAACCAAATATACTCTGTAGCTCGTAAACATGCCATACTTTTGAACAGGTTTGAAGATAAAAGTGATTTTAGTTTAAACATACCTGATTCCGATCGTATCAGATCCATTCTTTTCAATGATACAGATGAATCTCGGCCAGGAGCAACATGGCCTAGCCAAGTCTCTGACCTGAAGGATTCCCGATGGATAAGAGTGTTGGACTTTGATGGTGTTGATTTTCGAGTTAAAAAGCTCCCGAGAGGCGTGGAGAGACTAATTTATCTGAGATACTTAAGTTTTCATGGATGTTATCTTGAGGAATTCCCGTCGTCTTTAAGCAACTTTCCCCTCTTGGAAACACTGGACTTACTTGTAAGAGATTCCTGCACAATGACCATACCGAATGTCCTGAGGAAGCTATTGAGATTGAGACATCTCTACTTTCCTTTGGCATTTCGAAGTGTCAACAGGGATGATAAGTTGAAGCTGGACACTTTGAAAAAGCTGGAAGTTCTTGAAAACTTCGATTCCAGCATATGTGATGCAAGTGACCTCCCACATCTACAAAACCTCCAAACTTTTACAGGGACTGTAGATGGAAATTATATGGAATTAAATAACGCCATGAGCTGTATCATCAACCGGATTGAATTCTTCCGCCACTTATCACTCGTGGTAAAAGAATTTGATTGTTACTCAGAACAAAGGTGCTTGATAGTGGAATCCTTGTTAACTTGTAATGCTCTTCGCTCTTTGGACATAGAGGGGTTTCTGGGTAAATTTTCGCATCCTGAGGGGATAATTGGTCCAAACGTTACGAAGATGATCTTCAATGGATCTGAATTTAAGGAAGACCCAATGCAAATATTAGGGAATTTACCTAGCCTCAAGAGCCTTGTCTTGTGCGATGATGCATTCGTAGGAAACAAAATGGTGTGTTCTGAATCACACTTCCCTCAACTCAAAAGAATTAAACTGGCAACTTTACAGTCCTTGGAGGATTGGGAGGTGGAAGAGGGAGCCATGCCAAACCTTACCAGCCTGACTATCGAGCAGTGCTATATGTTGAAAATGCTTCCTCATGAATTGTCACAAATACAGATCATCAAAAAGTTGATGATTGGATCGATGCCCCAACAATTCCAGAACAATGTTAAGGAAATGATCAAACAGATGAGGAACTTTGACGAGCATGCACTCATGTTTTATAGTTGGGACGCAACATGGCGATGCCCCTAAGCCCAAAGGACTCAGAGACACCAAGCCATGGAAATCAGAACATACTAAAATGCCATAAAATATTTATTGAAAAACAAATCTTACTCGAACATTGCAGCGGAAAAGATAATAACCTTAACCATTACATCTCCAGTTCTAAAACATAAATCGTAAACCAATCTATAATAGTCTTAATGGATAGTCATAAAAGAAAACATCAAAACAAATAACTATAACTAAAGTCTTTAAGCAGGGACCTTCAATCCAATCACCAAACCCAAAATTAGCCATCGTCGCCCTTGTCGGTACTATCCTCTGCAAAGTGATTATTAGTGGTGTGAGCGCACTCGCCCAGTAAGGGATCTCTTGACCCTCTATCGAATTTGAGCAAGTTACATATATATAGCATTAAAATCACACTTGGCACACATAGACAATATTCAAGAATCAACAATATCGACTTTCAAGTAACAGAACGGATAACAAAACAGAATCAGACAAATTCATTTATATATCCATGCTCGTGAACATTCGAAATCTCTATTTGCCAACTTGATCAAGCCCTAACTATAACCCCGTTAGGTGGGTTCGGACACTACTATTATTACCCGTAGGAGGGCCTTAACTACAACCCCGTTAAGTGGGTTCGGACACTACTATTATTACCCGTAGGAGGGCCTTAACTACAACCCCGTTAAGTGGGTTCGGAAATTGCTGCTGTACCCCGTAGCTCGGTCGGAAATTTCAGAACTCGTTCCTACCAATAGTATCCCAAGTGTTCGGAGCATGTTCATATATACACATATAGCACAACACAAAACAATTTTAGCTTTTCATATAGAAAATTCATAAAATAGCATGCTCAAATCCACTTTTTATATATGAAAATCACTTTTTCAACAAAAGCATAAATTTAAGAAAGACATATTTTTATAAAAATAAGTAGAGGGAAGAGACCACTTACTTTGACCTATTAGTGTTCTTAAAGCTCTAACAAATTTGTGGTTATGCCCTACTCCCGATCAACCAAATCTATAATAATAAGAAAGAATAAGGTGAAGATAATGTTCCTCAATTTAGTGAAATCTTATACAAAATAGGAAATCTAATGATACCAATTATCCTTGATTCCATAGTATCCTACGGTGTCATAAACAAATCTATGCCTAACTCCATAAATCATGATTACTAATATTCCTATAAACACAAATAATCCTTGCTAAATTACTGCGGTAATTATAATACTAACGGAAATACATATATATGTGTCTATAGATAGACGGTTACGGGTGTGTGCCCAAAATCACCTATGCCAACACTTTCACACACACCAAAAGGGGTAAATTGCACACACCACCATAATGATTACAAATTTAACACACACATTAACACAATGTGTGTGTCTATGTCTATAGCCTAAATTATGAAATTAGTACAACAATTCATACGTGGCTAAACTTGAATAGACATGTGAAACCATTTTTATGTTAATGTGTATAGATATATATATATATATATAAATATATACGTGCATGACCATGGCAAATATCAAATTGTTCAATCCATTCCTTTGTAATGTTTGTGGTGCGTATTCAATTCATCAAACTCCTAACCAACAGGTACTTCTATAGTTATATATATATATATGTATATATATGTACGGTTATATGTGTAACAATAATTAAAACAGAATCTGCTATGCTTTTAATAAGGTTCATATATATATATATATATATATATATATATATATATATATATTTATATATATATATATGTATGCGTAAATATAGCTATAGATAGACCTTTACACTAATTCCATCCTATGAACTAGCTTAATGTATTTGTGAAGTGTGGAACAAATAAAAAGGGTGGACTTCAAAATCTACATCACCTTTGTCGGAGCACTCACTCTTGGTTGTGAATTCTATGATGTCGACAAAGGATAGGCTTCACAGCTGCTCTCTCTCTCTCTCACGTTCGGCAAATTTGGTTTAATAATAAGTGTTTATAACCCTAAGTATCCGATTAATATAATGCTAAATCCTAATTTGATACACTCTAAAATTTATAATCTATGAAGGATTCCTTAACCTAATAGGATTAGCTCAATTGTAATAAGCCCAATAAGATTAGTCCAATAGTCTTAACCTAATGTGATTGGCCCATTAATCCTAAGCTTAATAGGATAGCCCAATATCCCTAGACCCAATAGGATTTAACTAATAATAATAATAATATTAACAACAGCAATAATAATGTAATAATAAAATTATAATCCCAATAATAACAATAATAATAATACTAATAATAATGATGATGATGATGACGACGACGACAATATTAGTAATAATACAATAATAATAATAGTAATACTAATACTAACAATAATAAAGCTGATAAAAGGGTCCGGTATCACACTTGTGCGATGATGCATTCGTAGGAAACAAAATGGTGTGTTCTGAATCACACTTCCCTCAACTCAAAAGAATTAAACGGGCAACTTTACAGTCCTTGGAGGAATGGGAGGTGAAAGAGGGAGCCATGCCAAACCTTACTAGCCTGACTATCGAGCAGTGTGATATGTTGAAAATGCTTCCTCATGAATTGACACGAATACAGACCATCAAAAAGTTGATGATTGGGTCGATGCCCCAACGATTCCAGAACAATGTTAAGGAAATGATCAAACAGATGAAGAACTTTGACGAGCAGGCACTCGCATTTTATAATTGTTGATCCGCCTTTCGAACGATGAATGAGGTAATTCTTTACTGGCCTTTATTTATACAGTACTCGAAACAAATGGCAGATTATCTTCTTTACCGTACAACTCAAAACTCAAGATAGGTCTCAGCATAATAAATCTGTTTGATCTTATATTAAGTTGCTCTACTCCAGAAATTATATCCCCATGGTTACGCTTCCTACTCCATTTATTTATCCAGGTATTATGGTGGAAGGGCTAATTATTTCTCCAACTTGTACTGCAACCCACTAATTATTTGTCTGTGTTTGTTGTGTCTGTATGAAATTGTAATGGAACATTTATTTGATCGTCTTTGTTTTGTCAGAACAAAAATCATATTGAAACATACTTATTTGCTTGTGTTTGTTATGTCCGAATAAAGTTGTTCTGGAACTAAAATTTCTGTAGTCTCAACTGGTTTGAGCTGTGTCGCAGGATGGTTTGAGATATTTGATGTTTATTTTGATTGTCAATTTTAATCAAACTTTTGAATACTTGGTCCCTCTGAATTTGCTTATGCACTTGCAATTTGGTTGCTTGGTTGATGCTTTTTCTTCTAAGTTCTTTTGTCTTGTTAATCAAGATAACTTTTTTTTTTCCTTTATTTTTTTCTTTTTTTTGGTCATGGGCAACTGACCACCTAGTGTCCAGTATCAACAGAGACGGATTAAATCCAGGTTCGAACCGGTTCGGACCACTTAATCAAGATAAGTTCGATGGTGTTATTTTTGCAAGTGACTATTTGTCTGTCTTAGTTTCTAGTGAGCCCTGCTACGGATTAATAACTAGTGAAGATGCTCTTGAAGGCACTTAACTAATATTAATACTTTGGATACTCAAAGTTGCAAAGCTAGATGGTATAGTATTAACAAATGTGTAAAGGAATAATAACTATGAAATTGTCACATGGGCTTGAAAAATGTACTTGTAATTTTTTTATGGATGTAGGTTCAAGCTATAGACTTGAGACTAGCGATGACTCGGGAAACTAATCGGAGAAATGAGGTTGTTCCGATGGTTGGGGAATTAATTGCACCAGACCTCTGTATTTTCTCTGATTGGCCAAAAATTTTTATGTAAAATTAATTAGCAAAACATATATATGTGTGTGTGTTGTGGAATTTTATTTTTGTACGCACTTCCCGTCATTATCCTACACTTATTAATTTATTGCATTTTCGAATTTGCCCCTACATATATGCTATTTTCCCATAAATGCAGGGTGCATTTTGCCCATTTTTTAAAATACAGGGTTTTCTGACAACTTTACAATTACATAGATTTTTTTTTTTGCCAAATTATTTTACAAGCAAAATAGTTTAAACCAACATTTTTTCATGCATAAAATGGATAATTTTTTACAGATCTAGCACATAAAGCTTCTTTCCTGATTGTAGTGTTTAAGATGCCCAATTTATACGAATTGAGTAGGCAGACTCGATGTGTGTGTGAAATTAAAATAAGATATAATTTAATTACATATTTAAATTTCGATATAATAAAATTAATTTTTTTAGAAAAATTAGTTTATAAGTTGGAAAGTAACCAAATTTGACAAATAATTTGATAAAGCTCCATTGGTTGTTTTATAAAATGAGTTGAATATTAGTAATCTACGTCGCGAGTAGATATGAAATGTATGTTTAATTGTTCAAAATCAATTTCAGGGTGAATGAAAAATTAAATGCACAAGGAGCTTGGTGGAGAACTAAAAATAAAGTATTGTGTTGTGGGATGTGGTTATCATACATTGAAAAAATAATATAAGAAAGCCTTGTGTTTAAGTGGCAACTTACAAATAAAGGTTGGCCCTTTGGGGGCTCACGAATATGTAATGAGGAGAGGTCCTATTGGTTAAGAGATTTGAACTAAACGCATACACATGCCGCCATCCGGCCAGCTTAGCACGACACGGCAAGCTAGAGCTCAATAAAATATTTTTTTTTTTGGTACGACCCGAATTGAAATTGGGTTGAAATCAACTCAAATTGAATTGAAATCGCTAACCGGTGCACGGAGGCAAGTCCAGACCGCACCCAGGTGCAAACCAGTTCGGTCAAACCGAACTAGTGCCAGCCCCAAAAGTTTTTGAACCTTTAGCCACAACTTTTCAAGTATTATAAATACCCCCCTCCATTTATCATTTGCATTATTCAAATCCGAATTCAATATCCTTCTTTCGCATTTCACTCCCATCATTTTCGAAGGTCATCTAAAACATATAAGTGAGTTCAAGACACCAAATTCAGTTCACAGTTTCTCGAAATTTGAAGTACTCCTATTTCGAGAAGTTAGTCGTTGTATCTTTGAGAGAGGATTGCTTTAAGTCCGTGAGCATTTGGGTGTTAGAACACATGAAAAATGAAAGAATATAGGTCGGCAACAAAGATTAAATGGTAAACCAAATACACCGAAAAATAGTTATTATATATTCCTCTCACTTTATTAATCAATAGTATAAATATAGGATGTTCACAGGATTTTTTTTATACTAATTAAAGTTTCAATTTTTTTTTTTTTTTTTTGTTTATTAGAGATAATACAGGCAATTGGGTGCAATTTTCCCATTGGCGAACTTCTGAGTGAGTCCCGGTTTGGGGCCTTGTTGGGCTGAATTGGAATTGTAACTGGATATAAGCCCAGGTCGATGACCTCCTTTAGACTATGTTTGGAACAAGAATTTGGTGAGGAAAAGTAAGAGAAAAATAAAAGTGATCAAAAATAAAAGCATAAAGTACTATCATTTGAAGCAAAAAAAAAAAATTTTATCATATTTTCCTTACCAAAATCCTAGAACTAAATGGAGGGTTAAAGTTGAGTTGTCATTTGGCTCAGTAAACCTATTGAAGAAAGCCCATGCCTTAAAGTCTCTATATGCATTAAGTCCAGTCTCGTAGCTTTAATGCGAACATGGAGTGTCAACCATTTTATTAAATTTATTGATCAATTAAATAATTAATGCAATGTGATCAAGATGGAGGGGAAATCATAAAATTTTAATTTATTATTAATCGAATCTGCTATTTGATACAAAAAAAAAAATTAATTTACCAATTAAGATACATTGGCTTTTTTAGTTGGTTAACTGAAGTAGAAAAATAAAAAGAGAAACGTTTGGAAATTGAGGATATAAACAAAATATTAAAAAAATAATTTTAGAATTTGATTTTTTTAATGAGTGTCAATTTTATTAATTCACATAAAACATACTAAAAGGACATTAGTCTACCACCTTGCTGCTTTATATATAAGTAATGTTAATACTTGTGTGACAAAATTTTTAAAGCTTATAAAAATTATCTACACGGTATGTAATAATATATTTTATTATGTTTTTGTTTTAATTTATTAATGAAATAGTATGTTTGGAAAAAAAATGGGAAGAATAAAATTGAAAAGGAAAGAATCAAAGAAGGGACAGTACTCTTGGGGGGCGGGGGCGGGGGCGGGGACAGAGACAGACAGACAGAGACAGAGACAGAGAGAGAGAGAACCACATTCGAGTCAAACTTTTTTATTAAAGTCAATTTAGATAGTGTATTAAAACTGAATCAAAAATAATTACTTCAAAGGCTGATATTTTATTAATAGCATAAATATAAATACTGCAGAAATTGATCAATTATTACCAATAAAGTGGAGATTAATACTTTGATCAAATTCGATGATAGTAATGTCAAGTCCAAAGGTGATGGGCTCAACTCTTATCGGTAGGGCTATAACATGGGTTGGGTTAGGCCCCATTAAAGGAGGAGCGGCATTTCATAAAAAGAGCAACGCGGATCATATCATTAACTATCCAGTACGCCACATAATGCGTCAGCGTGTAGCTATGTAAATTAATAGAATGAGCACACTCAATAGGTGTAGGAAATAAAAATGAGATATAATTTAATTATGTATTTAAATTTAATTATAATTTAACTATTTATTAAATTATTTATATGGAAATATATTTTAAATTTTTTAATTTTTTCACTAATTTATAATTAGTGAAAAAATAAGTGTAAAATAAGATAAAATTTAAAAAATAAATAGAAAAAGAAAAAATAGGAGGTGAGATGAGAGCGAAAAAAGTAAGAAAGTGAAAACACTTGAAGAAAGAGAAAGTAAGTGGAATGAGGAGTTAGATATCAATCCAAATACACCAGAAGAGAGTTACTACATACCCCTCTCATTTTATATAGGCTATCAATAAGTGCACACTCGATGCTTGTGCAAAATACAATAAAATTTAATTTACTTATTATTTAAATTTATTGTATAGAATATAAATACTTATTACAATAATTATGAAAATTTCAAATAAGACTTAATTACATAATTAAAAGTACATCTAAAAATGAAAATATAAGATTAAGTTGAATAGTGAAAAGAAAAAAAAAAACATTGAATAAGGGACAGGAGAGGGAAAAGAAGGGAGAGGATAAATAGTAGAGAAGAGATAGGAGAGAGAATTAAAAGTTAGACCAAAGATATCAAGCAGTTATTAAAGGATACTGGTGCCTTACAAAAGAGTATAGATATTCAAAATACACTATATATGTATAAACAGATAGTTGTGTCTTTAAAAAGAAGTTTTATGTTTTCTTTGTATTTTAATTACTCATTCATACACTTATCGTACATTGGGTAGTGACAAATTTCTAACCGATAACAAAGCAGTTTGCAAAGCAGGAGGCTCCAAGGCAAAATGCTGAGGGGATTGTTGTGTCATAGTTACCAATTTACCATCCCGTTGATTTAGACTGAATTCTCAATAAACGACTAGATGGCGCAGTTTGAATTTTCTATAATTGTGTAATATTATTTGTTATATTCATTAATACACATTATATGTATTAACGAACAGTTGAAATTAAAAAAGAAAAAGAAAATTCACAATTGTTTTTTTTTCTTATTACATATTTTTTTTCTTTTTCAATCTCATCTCTTCACTAATCACTTGAGTGTAACAAAATGCATTATACTGATATAGTCGGATCTTGGTGATTCTCCTCAAGCTGACGTGGAGTGGCCGTCTGATGAATGCTGGTGGCTCCTTGTCCTGCTAGGATGGAAAACACATGAATCTAGCTAGAAGTATCTGTGACGAAGACCCTTTGATACTTAAGTCAACACAATTTAGGAAGATACAATGAATTCTACAGAAAATCGAGCACAATTTCGTTATAGGAAGTATAAATTACCTTTTTGAAAATTTTCCAGGGATGTGTATAATAGACTGACATCTCAATGAGTCTCTAGGAGTTCGAGTTGAGTTGGTAAGTTTAGGCATTCCCAGGACAACCCAAACAATGTTACAAAGGGACACTCTGCCCATACTTAATGGTTGCAGGGTAGGTATATCCCATGCCAGAGTCAGTGGCGGGTGTTAGACATGACAGTGATAGGGTACGACAATGTACTTCTTGCTCAATATGCCAACCTTTGCCGCCAAACGAGGAATGACTAAGACGCCATCGAGGAGAACGTCCTCCTCGAGGCCGGGAGCGTAGAGGAGGAAGTTTGTAGCGAGGAAAGTCCTGCATCACGTGGTCCTGAGTGACACTTAGTTGACACATGATTGTCAGGGAATAGTTCTCTTGAACACGTATAAGTTGTTTCGTATCATATACAAAAGTATTATAAAAGATATGCGAAACATATTGAGGGATAGGAAAAAAAATGACAAATCGACATGGTAGAATAGTTAATGGGGTGAGCAAAACAGAGCGCATCAGTATTGTACACAGAATTAGTCATAATCTTCAACCCTAATTATCATTGGGTCTACATTGGATTAGGATATAATATTGGAACAATTGAGTCTACTTGTCAATCAATATCATATGCCTACGGTGTGTAAAGTATCGGTTGCCCTCAATTATAGACTTATAATTGCAAACCAAATCATTTAAACAATTTAAGAGAGACAAATTATTCGATGAATGGGCAAGATAACGTTGTATCTCGTGACATTGTCTCAGCTTCTACTAACTCTATTTATTTTCTCTAAGAATTCAATTAATAACGAATCTTAATCGTGCCAATCATGGTACTAATTACATTGTCATTATTGGCGATTAAATTTCGTCCAATTAAAAATTAACGAGTGTAAATTAAAATAAAATATTAATTAAATTTCTATTTTATATTTTGGAATTCCCTAAATTTAATTTCAATATTAAATAGTTAATTTTAATTAATATTTTAATATTTATTTTACTAATAAATGAGGTGTCACCATGTGTCAGTACGAAATGTCACGACCAATTAAATCAAGTCTTGCAGCCCGAAAGTCCAAAACCAATCAAATAGTGACAAGTGGCAGCATTTGGTCGTGTGGATCAATCAAATAATGACACACAAATGGTATTCTTCTTTTTAAAAAAATAATTTATATTGAAGAGATAAATATCGAATAAGTTGCTAGCAATTTGAAGACCATGGATAAACACCTATAAATAGGGGTCATTTGACTCTCAAAGAGAGGACATCAAGAAGTTTCCAAGAGCAAGAGAAGACAAGAAGATATCGAAGTTATCTCAAGTCAAGCTCAAGAAGATTCGTGAAGATCAAAGGCAAGATTCCCGACGTTCTTCGCGAAAGTCATCAAATCAAGGCGTTCAATCCGCGATCAAGATATTAGCCCCGCGTTTTGGCATTTATCCTAAATCAAATCCACGGTAATCGAACCGACGTTCAAGGCGTTCTTCGCAGAAATCATCCAAATAAGGCGTTTGATCTACAATCAAGGTGTCAAGCCAACAAATCAGCATTTTCTTCAAGTTAAAGTCAAGTCAAATCCATGGTGTTCACGGCGTACTTCACGGTGTTCATCGAGGTTTTCAGCATTTGATTTGTGATCAAATTATTCAGCCCACGAATCGCGTTATTAGAAGATCAAGTCAAATTTAGAGAAAAGAATTAGGGGATTAATCTTTTCGGGATTATTTTTCACTAAATTATATTCTTTTTAAATATTTGTCACGTATTTTTCTTGACTTGTAATTTGTATTTATAAACTCAAAATTTTGTGTGAACAAATTTCTGGCACGCCCAGTAGGGATCCGAACCTACCCATCATCTCTTTTCTCATCACAAACATATCAAATCACTTGTACAGCAAGTTCAATGGCCACTAAGAAGAATAACATTGGTTTTACTAAAGGGGGACGACACTAACAAGCTTGCTGAGGACATTGTCAATCAATCTTCAATTAAAGCCAAGGTCTCCGACTTTGAGTCCTTCCATGGTTCCAACCCTCCGAGCTCAACGGCGCCTGTCACCAAAGCACTCCACTTTGCTGAGGCAACCACTGTGGATGAGCAATTCGCTCAAATGGCCAAAGCTATAGCAAACTTGCAAAGAACTATTGAGGATAAGGACTTTCAGATCGCTCAGCTTGTTGAAAAGTTAGAACACTCAAACATCGGGGAGCCAAATCATAGGCATCTACCTCCTCAAGTTCGCAAATGAAGAGCGAACTAAAGAGACACATCAAAAACACGAGCATATGCCGACACTTGAGCAGTCAACCACCTCCATTGCCACATTGTTTGTGCAACAACTGCAGGATATAATTTCCAACACTATAAAGGCTCAATATGGTGTTCCAACGCAGAATTATCCAACATACACGAAGCCCTATACTAGACGCATTGACTCACTAAGGATGCCAATAAGCTACCAACCTCCAAAGTTTCAACAGTTTGACGGGAAGGGCAACCCAAAGCAGCATGTCGCTCATTTCGTAGAAATATGCAACAATGCGGGAACTTATAAAGACCACTTGGGGAAACAATTCGTGCATTCACTAAAGGGAAATGCTTTTGACTTGTACGTCGACCTGGAGCCTGAGTACATGGATAGTTGGGATCAAATGGAAAGGGAGTTCCTCAACCATTTCTATAGCACACAGCGTATCGTAAGCATGATCGAGCTCACTAATGCAAGACAGTGGAAAGACGAACCTGTCGTGGACTACATCAATCACTTCCGTGCGCTAAACCCAAATTGCAAGGATAAGCTCTCCGAGATTTCTGCGATGGAGATGTGCATCCAAGAAATGCACTAAGGGCTCCTATACATTCTCCAAGGAATCAAGTGTCGCAACTTCGAAGAGCTAGCTACTCGCGCCCATGACATGGAGCTTAGCATTGCTAATCATGGAACCAACTTCTCTGTGAGAGATCAGTGGAAGGAAAAGAGAAGTATAAACAAGAATGATGACTACAATGAGTCGTTCGCTAAAGAGTCCATGCTCGATAAGACAACCCATATCAAAATCCCTGCCGGCAATGACAAAAGTGAAGGAAAGTTAGGAAATCAACATATCCTAAGTGAAAGACGTCGGCTAACACTAAAGGAGATGCAAGAGAGGGAGTACCCATTCCCTGACTCTGATTTTTCCTATATATTTGATGAGCTACTGGCAAGAAAGTTGATTCAGCTACTGGAACCAAAGCGCCCCAAAGAAAGTGGTATGGTGAACGATCCGAAGTACTGCAAATACCATCAAGTCATCAGTCACCTAATAGAAAAATGCTTTGTGGTTAAGGACAAAATCATGGCACTAGTAAAGGATGGAAAGATAATCCTTGATAGTGAAGATGCTACAGAACCAAATACTACTAGTGTCACAGCCATTACAAGAGGAGAGGATATCTCTATAATTAATAAAAAGGTTGTGTTATCGTCAGAACCTGTAGGGGTATTGATGACAATCCAATTTGGGAGTTTTGACCCGAGTTTGATTCGAAGCATGTGTACTGACGCAAACACCAAAGCAATACTGGAGGCATCTCCTGATACTGATGATGGTGGCGAGTGGATTCTTGTGACCCGTCAAAGAAAACAAATGCAATGCATCAAGCAAATTCATCCGACATGGTTAAGAAATCCAACTCCAGAATAGCACAAGCACCATAAGTCGGTGAAACCCTCCAAAGCTCAACATATTGGATTAAAGAAATCATTAGGTAGTTGCAAGCAGGACCCCCCCGACTTTAATTGACTTTTTCATTGAGAGAGGCTTTCAGCTAAAAGTCAAAGCAGTGTATGCTACTTCTGATGAAATAGAAGGCCAAAATTCTTTTTCTTTTTGTACTACCAAAATTCTTATTGCCAATGACGTGGAAGTCACTGTCAACTCATACTATACAAGTACTACAGAAAGGATAAGAACACGGTCCTCACCGTCAAGTTATAAATCATCTCAAAAAGTTCAATGAAGATGGTTTCATAAAACTGACAAGATTTGGGTGGAAGCCAGTGCTCGTCCCAATTATGAAAGCAAATGGAACAATGAGATGGAGTCTTGTCTTCCAAACGTCAAGAATTCCTGACAATCATGGAATGGTTGTGCAACAAGAAGAGATGGGGGACAAATAATCTTCAATCTTCAAACTGCAAACGCTCCTGGATATGAGCATAAATCGTCTTATGAAAAAAAAAAAACCAAAATTAGTCAAAGTACTCCTTAACATGAGTATAAACTATTAAAGTCAAATTCATGTGTACTCCTTAACACGAGTATAAACTGTTAAAGTCAAACTCAAATGTACTCTTTGATATGAGTATAAACTGTTAAAATCAAACTCAAATGTACTCCTTAACATGAGTATAAACTGTTAAATTCAAATTTATGTATACTCCTTAACACGAGTATAAACTGTTAAATTCAAATTCAAGTAACTCATTGAGTATAAACTGTTAAATTCAAATTCAAGTGTACTCCTTAATATGAGTATAAACTGTTAAAGTCGAATTCAAGTATATTCCTTGACATGAGTATAAATTGTCTACAAAATCAAGTTCCAAGTGATTGACTCCTTGACACGAGTATAAAAGGTCTGTAAACTGAAAAAAAGATAGCTCCTGACGCACGAGCCTAAACTGCATCACTCCTAACCTGAACGAGTATAAACTATGCACGGTACCCACCAATGATAACGCATGTGGTTAAACTGCTAACATACTCCACTGAAGGTATTGCATGTTGCTAAACATAAAAAATACTCCACCTGATCCAGGGTGGCTAAGCAATGGATACTTCTGGCCCGCACGAGTATAAACTGTGCACGGCTTCCCCTCAAAATCATCTCAGGTTCTTTGAACTATGTTATGATTTGATCCCTTCATTGGGTACGTAGGCAGCTTAGATAACTTCTAAATTTAGTCATGATCATTGGATAAAATCATTTGTGCATGCAGTTATTATATCACCAAGCTTCTGAGCCAATTGCATTTAAAGTTCTATAAATTTGCGTGGTGCGCACACTGAGTCTTTAAGCCTGCCGGAGTGCTGAATCTCCAGAGCATAGTCTCCTTGCAACTTCGTGGTAGAGAATTGGGACATGCCTCGAGACAGGATAATCTTTTTTGTAGTGGGAATGGCCTCTTTACTTTCTTCAATAATCTCGCATATTCTTGCTTAGATGGGGTGAAAAGTCTGGTTATTCTTTTGCCCGCCAGAATACTTGTAATCTTGGAAGAGCTTGGACGTAGTGAGTTAACGTCGTCAACTGCAAGGGTGAATGTGCAAAGCCAGCAAGCCAAATGTGCAGCCAAATATTTGTTTTCCTTCATAAGCACCAAGTCGCCAGGAGGATTGTAAGTTGGCCTGAAACGAGCTGACCTATTCTCTCTATGGTGGTGGTGGTTGGCAATATTTAACATCCTTCTTGCACCAAAATTCCACCCAATCGCCGATGGTAACTGGAGGACATTGATATCTATTGGCACTCTCTTGCAGTAGGTGGAAGACATGAAACAAGTACTTGCAGCAGTAAGAAATAAATCTCTTCCCGTGTTATCAACTCCATTCAGCTCTATGGTAGTAGGAATCACCTCGTCTTGTATAAGTCTTGTCACTAGGAGGCCCGCCAAAGTGCGCAAAGTTCACACCTTGGATATCTCGCTCAAATAAACTTCTCGGGGCAATCCTCCGTGTTTGTCAATCTCAACTACTTGACCTTACCTTCTATGATGTACCGACCGAACATTGGTGAGAAGCTTGGCTCGTTTGCTTGCTGGTGATGAGTTGCTCTCAAAATCCACACGTTGGGTATCTCGCTCAAATAAATTTTCTCGGGGCAATCCTCCATGTTCGTCAATCTCGGCCACTTGACATTGCCTTCTATGATGCGCCAACCTTGGTGAGAAGCTTGGCTTGTCTGCTTGTTGGTAATGAGTTGCTCGCAAAGTCCACACCTTGGATGTCTCGCTCAAATAAACTTCTCAGGATAATCCTCCGTGTTCATCAATCTCGGCCACTTGACCTTGCCTTCTATGATGCGCTGACCGAACATTGGTGAGAAGCTTGGCTCGTCTGCATGCTGGTGATGGGTTACTCGCAAAGTCAACACGTTGGATGTCTCGCTCAAATAAACTTCTCGGGGTTGGGCAATCCTTTGTGTTCGTCAATCTCAGCCACTTGACCTTGCCTTCTATGATGCACCAACCGAACATTGGTGAGAAGCTTGGCTCATCTGCTTGCTGGTGATGAGTTTCTCGCAAAGTCCACACCTTAGATGTCTCGCTCAAATAAACTTCTCAGGGCAATCCTCCGTGTTCGTCAATCTCAGCCACTTGACCTTGCCTTCTATGATGCGCCGACCGAACATTGGTGAGCAGCTTGGCTCGTCTGCTTGTTGGTGATGAGTTGCTTGCAAAGTCCACGCCTTGGATGTTTTGCTCAAAGAAACTTCTAGGGACCAATCCTCCGTGTGCAATGGGTTCGCCAATCTTGGCCGCTCCTTCGTGTATCGACCAACAAAGGGGGCATTGACCACCAAGAATGTACCCTTCTCTATGGACTCATTTTCGTTATCGAGAATCATCAACTGCTTTATTGTTGAAACCAACGAAGTATCTCTAAGGTACACCATGGCGAAACCTGCTCCAAAGAAAAAGGGACAAACAATATATGCGTTATCGTTGAGTTTCAAATTGATCTCTTGAAAAAAGATATTTTTAGTTGAAAACTCAAAATAAAAGCAAGTTGAATTCTGCAAACTCAGAGGAAACAAAGACTTTGCTAGACCTTTGTGATGACCATTCCAGCAAATTGCAAGCTACAAAAAAAAAAAAAAAAGAGTGAATGTAATAGAAAAAAAAGAAGAGAGTTAGAGGACATCTAGTGATCATAGTTTCTTTTCTAAATTCCCCTGCCGCCTCGTGGTACCCTATGCAATGTGTAAATGTAGTTTGGCCAGATTACCACGATAACCTCATACGATCAAATCTTACACAACTGTTCTATTATCACAAAACGAAGTGATGGGTTAATTCACACGAAATAAGTGGCAGGCCATATAAACTTTTGATCATTACCTCGACAAGGTGCTTTGCTGTGAGTTCACGTGATGAGGGACTTTAATTATGGATTTGCTGCTTTTATAGCTAATTCTCATCACTAAATATTCACGGAGTACTATGAAGTTTCAGCCCAAGCCCTTTTATTTATGCAAGCATTACCCTCTTTGAGTTTAACTTTAATATGGTCTCCAGTCATTCAAATTACTGGAATAGTTGACATCTGCTGCGGTAAAGTGCAGGGGGTGCAAACGTATAAATCAAGCTTCGATACGTTACTAGAGCAAACACAAAACATGTAAAGAAGGAGATGAAAGGGCGATTATTCTCAAAATTGTCAAGACGGCTGCCTCAGATAAACAAAGGAAAAAATAAACACGTAAACTGGGTTGTGCGGAATTAGGTTGTTCGTATGAGGCCCTTTTATAGGCGAATTCAGGGGCATCAGATTTAATAAGTTTCCTCTTGTTCATAGATCTCCTCTTCAATATTTAATTATGCATTGGTTAGGAGTTTAGAGTCATGATGAGCTCTGTTGTCAAGAAGTCAAAGAAACAAGAATTCTTATCAATTCCAAACTCTATTTGTGGAATGCACTCATAAAATCATGCACGTAAGGTTAGAACTTGATCAGAATATTCAAATAGGCATACAGAAAAGGTTGGAACAAGAATTCTTATCAATTCCAATCTCTTGGTTGTGGGTCACGGAACTCATTTGCAATTAAAAAAAAAATTGAAACTTTTTTGCAACACCAAAAGAAGAAAAAGGACAGAGTTATGAAGTTTCAAAAAAGTTGAGAGGCCAATCAAAGTCCAAGAGTGAATGGAGATGCATTAAAATGGGATTTCTGCAAGAGTTTTACTCAGTCTATATTTCAATCATCCATGATGACAGCAAGAATGAGGAAATCGTATTGCAGTTGAAGTCAAAAGTCTCATACTTTTGAAACAAAAATTGGTGTTCACATTTGGTAATTAATGTTATATGGAGTTCAAACAACTCAAAGTTTGTTTTGGGCCGAGTCCGTTTATAGCGAATTGAGGTCGAGAATTTTGAGGCCCAACTGATTGAAAGCAAGATATTAGTGGGTTTAATTCGTTAAAAGAGTCCGCAATTATTGCTTCAGGCCTGAAGTAAATTCAAAGCTACTTGATTTCCCCTTTAAAAAAAAGGGAAAAAAAAAAGAAAAGAAAGAAAAGAAAAAAAATCAAGTACTTCAAGTCTCACCTCTCGCACGCAAATAGTTGGCATGTCCTTAACCGAGCCTTGAAGTGGGGGCATTTGTTGGCGATTAAATTTCATTCAATTAAAAATTAACAAGTGTAAATTAAAATATAAAATATTAATTAAATTTCTATTTTATATTTTGGAATTCCCTAAATTTAAGTCTAATATTAAATAGTTAATTTTAATTACTATTTGAATATTTATTTGGGGTAACGTCTATTTGCCCGCCAAACTATGGGTCATTTTCCACTTTGCCACCTCAACTTTTTTTTTTTACACATTACCATCCCAACTACACATTTTTTGCACTATACCCTCTAAGAGCCGACTTGAAAGTACGAAAATACCCTCACGTGCAAGTCACGTGCTTATTTTCAGGCAAAAAAATTGATCAAAAACAAGTCTTAAAGGTATAGTGCAAAAAACGTGTAGTTGGGATGGTAATGTGTAAAAAAAAAATGTTGAGGAGGCAAAGTGTAAAATGACCCATAGTTTGGCGAGCAAATAGACATTACCCCTATTTATTTTACCGATAAATGAGGTGTCACCATGTGTCAGTATAAAATGTCACGACCAATTAAATCAAGTCTTGCAGCCCGAAAGTCCAAAACCAATCAAATAGTGACAAGTAGCGCATTTGGTCATGTGGACCAATCAAATAATGACATGCAAATGGTATTTTTCTCTTTAAAAAAATAATTTATATTGAAGAGATAAATATCGAAAAAGTTGCTAGAAATTTGAAAACCATGCATAAACACCTATAAATAGAGCTCATTTGATTCTCAAAGAGAGGACATCAAGAAGTTTCCAAGAGCAAGAGAAGCCAAGAAGATTCCTAAGTTCTCTCAAGGTAAGCTCAAGAAGATTCGTGAAAATCAAAAGCGAAATTCCTAGCGTTATTCGCGAAACTCATCAAATCAAGGCGTTCAATCCTCGATCAAGATGTTAGCTCCGCGTTTTGGCGTTTATCCTAAAGCAAACCCACGATGATCGAAGCGACGTTCAAGGCGTTATTCGCAGAAATCATCCAAATAAGGCGTTTAATCTGCAATCAAGGTATCAAGCCAACTAATCAGCGTTTTCTTCAAGTCAAAGTCAAGTCAAATCCATGGTGTTCACGGCATACTTCACGTTGTTCATCGAAATTTTCAGCATTTGATTCGTGATCAATCTACTCAGCCCACAAATTGCGTTATTAGAAGATCAAGTCAAATTTAGGGAAAAAAAAATCAGGGGATTAATCTTTTAGGGATTATTTTTCATTAAATTATATTCTTTTTAAATATTTATCATATATTTTTCTTTATTTGTAATTTGTGCTTACAGACTTGAAATTTTGTGTGAACAATCATTTTAAAGAAAAAGTTAAATTTTATATAAAAAATTTTAGATGTCTTGTCTTCTTTTCCAATGGCGCAGCCACTCTTTTGGCTTTCTAACTGATGAAAAACATCATCATACGTTCGCCAATATTAAAGTGCATGCGTGATTTTGAATAAATAATAAAATATTTATTATAATGAAAATCTTAGCTGGTTGGTTATTTTTTTGTTTATAATTAAGAAATTTCTTATTAAACTTGTTGGCTAGTAAGAAAACGGGCAAGAATCTAGTTTTAGTTATAAGATCCAAACAATTCATATATTTTATTTTTGTTTCTCCAAGATCTAAAATTTGCTCAAAAATATAAATGAACATAAACAGTGAGTCAAATATTCAGTTCACAAATGCCTAGTAAAGACAAAACTGTTGTCAATTGTTTTTTTTTTTTTTGGACGAACGCCATAGTTGGTCCCTAAAATTACAATTAAAATTACTTTAGCCCCTCATCTTTATATCGCAATGTTTTACTCTTTGAAGTTTTAATAAAGTTTCACTTTAGTCCTTTTCTCATTTTTTAGGGGGTAAAATTGTCACTTCAAAATTATAATTGCACTTTAACCCTTTAAAATTTATATTTGTTGCACTTTAATCTTTCAAATTTTAATGTTTTCATGTTGGTCCATCAAGCTTTATTTTTTTTCTCATACCCTGAAACTGAAAAACAAAAAAAGAAAAAATGAGGATAATGCTCTATGGTTGTCGCCACTTGTTTTTGTGGATTTTTTTTTTTTTTTTAAAATAATGTGCTCTTAAGCCAATTCAAATTTTGGCGTACGATTTTTTCGATTGTGAAAGAAATGTAATAAATTGTGATTTTATGTGGAATCTTAAGGTGTTTCTAGCGGTAAGTTATGATTTTATACTTCTTTAGTTCTTTTATCAAAAAATATTATGTACATCAATTAGTTACACTTACAATATTGTTAGTTTCTATAATTTTAAAATCTTAGTTAAAAAGATTGAGAGCCAAATAATAATTTTCAAATATAAAACCAAGCATATCCCATATTTTTCATGACCGAAAAATCTTCTATCAAGAATTGAAGCTCTCTAAGAATACTTTACTCCAGTATTTCCACATAAAAAGGTTGCATGAGATATGGGGTGTTAACCCCAATACTTTTTTAAGAAAAAAAAAATATTGATGAGATTATAAAATTATTTTTTTGATTCTTTGTAAAAAATGCAGAGTGACTGCAATATCGACGGTAGTCTATAATTTATACCTACAACTTTTAAGAAAAATGTGAAAAGAAATAAATTTGAAAAACTAAATTGCAATAAATATAAATTTTGGAGGATTATAGTGAAATTTAAACTTTGATTGATAATTTTTACCCTTGAATAAACTGACTCTAGGACTAAACTAGAATGTAATTAAAATTTGGAAAATTAAAACGTTCTGAGTTAAAGATGAAGGATTAAAAGGATTATAATTATAAATCTTAGGGACTAATTGTGTCATTTGCCTTTTGTATTTTTATAATTATATATTTATTATTAAATTGAAAATGAAAGGCCAAGCTACACCGTATATATAAAGAATAAAATGAATTGACTTGATCGGTTGGTCTTTGTTAATTGAAAGAAGCAATTATTGATTGGAATGATGAATTCAATTCCTAAACATTAAATAAATGAAGTAACGTGCTTTTATCGTTATAATTTCTCGCCGCATGGTTTAACCGGCTCATTGTCTGAAGATAATAATAAATATTCATCAAACCCATCGTGTTTTCTTGTGAAGTATGAAACGCATATAACAGGCTGGTTGTAAACAATAATAATGCACATTGGAGGGTACGTGTACAGTTTGAATTTGACTGAATATGAGGTTTTACAAAGATTGTTAGTATTTAACTAATTAGGAACGGAGTTAGAACTTTAATTCGGGTAACAAAATTTTTTTGAGATCATTAGTTATTAAAACGTAGAAATATAAGGTCTGTATATAATATATATTGATATATAAAATAATAGAAGTTATTATATTTATGCGTATATGATCAATATAAAAATATAACTGTAAGTGATACTATTACGAAGCATGTAAAATTTATTAGAGGTTTGAATTTGACTGAATCAGAGGTTTCACAAACTTTATTAATATTTAACTAATTAGAAACGGAGCTACAAATTTGATTGGGATAGCCAACCTGCTGCTTTATTAATTTATTAATGGCAAGTTGCTTAGTAAAAAAAATAAATACAATAGTAATGCCCTCTTGTGTACCGAAAAACTAGTTAAACTCTTCATGTCTACTGGATTCACTGTTTTCGATGTTGTTATTTGTTTTACATATTGTTCTACTTATTTCTGTCGTTCCAAGTTATGACTTCTTATTCAGTCTTAATAGCCAGCCTGCTGCTTCATTAATTTATTAATCGCAAATTGCTTAGTTAAAAAAAATATATATACGCAGTAGTAATGACCTCTCGTGCACCGAAAAACCGGTCCTTACGCATTGCAATTTGCAAGTTGATTAGAGACAAAATTTTCTTACACCAATCACCAGTAGCCAGCCTGTAATACTAATTAAATATTGCAAGTTTCTTATCAAAAAAAAAAAAATTAAATATTGCAAGTTGCCAAATATGACAACAAGATACACCAAATTATGACTCTGATTTTGTATATAGACTCTGAACTCTGGAGAACTACTTTTGTTTGGTATGTTTGTTTGTATTGAATATTAACAACCTGATGAACAAATTCTCCCATAATCATCAATTGTTTTACAAATTGTCTAGATCTTACAACTAAAGCTTAAAATTCTTTTCCTTTTCTGTTTCGAAATTGAATTCCAGTCTTTGGATTGAATATGATAATGTCATAATTTTGTTTTTTTTAAATATTTTCTTGATATTAGCATATTAAAATTGGATAGCTAAAAACATTAGTTAGATAATATTCAATTGGACAGTATGAAGTTTCCTCTGAATAGTTGAAACGAAATTCATACAAAATGATCAAGTACAGATTAGAATAAACGAGCCACTTTAAATCTTTTTTACAAAAATTAACTTTACTAATATATTACAAATAAATTATTTCAATGAGAAGCATTCCCATCTACACTTTATTGAGTCATTAAATTATCAGAGTATTTTTTTGCCGTTAAGACATAATTATTAGTAGCAGATAACTTCGATATTTCAAATCAGAAAAAGATAATCTCCAGCCATAAATTTATTCCGGAGTTTATATTTAAATTTTTTCTTACTTTTCATTCCCTGCTACTGATTATTTACACTTTAACTCCTAGTCTCCATGAAAAGGTCCTCAGTTTTTCCACTTAAAATACAATAAACCCCATGCTCTGTTCTTCTGTTCCATTCAAGGTTTGAGGAAAACCTTAGGCTATGTTTGGTTTTGTTTTGGAGTGTTTTGGGAGAAGTATTTGGGAAAATACATTTGGTAGTGGGTTTGGAGGATGTGTAGAGATATGTTTAGTTGTGTTTTTGAGGAGACAAATTGTATTGTAGATGTTTTTTCATGGAAGTTTTTTTGTTTGGTTAGTGATGTCTCATCAAAATTTTATATTATTATATTATATATATTATAATTATAATTGTATAATAATTGAAAATATATATTTATATTACAATAACGATCGTAACGTATAAATATATTTTTTTGATTTATATGATGATTAAAAATGATTATAATTTTTTAATAATATTTTTAAAAAATAATGAATTTCGGATGAATGTTTAGTATTTATTTTGGTAGTTGATGTTGGGTTTTTTCTCTAATTTATTGGTCTCACATATTAATTTATTGTACATTGCTATCTCATTAAAAGGAGCTCAATTATGTGATCCATTTAATAAATAAATTTAATGGGCTTATAGAAATATTGTATTAAGTATGGGTCTTTTATGTGTAGAAGCCCGGTCAGACTTCAATTATGTTTGATGGGCCCATAATTAAAGTATGACATATTAGGCATATTAGGGCATGGTCCCTAAGCCAGAATGGAACGACGTTTTTCTCTTCTGCCCCATATAAGAGAGAGAATAAAGAAAATCACGCCGTCTTTTTTGGCTTAGAAGACCACTAACCCTAGATTCAGTTCTCTTCCGCATCTATCATGGATCGAGGTTAGTGATTTATGATTTAAGCATTATTTGATTGTTTACTAAAGATCCTGTGGTTAATCAATTCGTAGGAATCGTATTTTGTTTTATATTATGGATTATTCGGTTTGAATCCATATCTTGTGAAAAGTTTTCAACAAGTGGTATCAGAGCAGGATTAGTAAATAATCAAATATGTTTTATTTTGATTAATTCGGTTGCGATTAGATGATTTTTTGAACATACTTTAGTTATTTTACAATATGTATGTTTATGTTGGAAATATATTGTAAATGTATGTTTATATTCGTAAATGTTATTTGATTCCATTATATGATCTTGGGAATCAAAATCCATCCATAAAATTTTGTTTTTGGGTGATTTTTCTGGTTTTTCTTCGTTTTTTCCAGATTACAAAAAAAAAATTATTGTATATAGTATGCACACTACTTGACCATATTGCTATTACAATATAGTTTGTGTATTTAGCTTTATGTATAAAGTTTTCTTTTAAGTAGTGCATTTGAGATTTAGTTATTTTGTGCCTATTTTGAAATTGTATAGATTGAACTAATATGTTGCCAAAGCAACCTCTATTAGGTAAAATTTATCACTTTTGAAAATATAGGCATGTTTCATCTATGCAAAATAATCGGCCCAAAGGAAGATTATTTTGGCCAGATGGTTAATATTTATGAATATGTTGTTCATAATCTTTTATCTATGCGAAACAATCGGCCCAAAGGAAGATTATTTTGGCCAGATATGATATTCATAAATATGTAAGTTGTCCTATTAGCTTCATCTATGCGAAATAATCGGCCCAAAGGAAGATTATTTTGGTTAGATGGTTTATTCATGAATATGTGAATTCTTGGTTAACATGCTGGCAATTTGTCGGTCCAAAGAAAGGCATATTGCTAGGCCGTTTTCCAATTATGAAATATTTATGAATTATGTGATACCATTATGAGTTGTTATTTTTGTCAAAAGACTAAATGGCAATGTCGTGTTGGGTATTTTAGGAAACTATCAATATTCATGAATTATGGACAAATGTACCATTTACAAGTTGTTATTTATGTCAAAAGACTAAATAACAATGTTGTGCTAGGTAACTTGAGATGGGCCCACTTGCATGTAATGTGTTTAATATATTTATTATTCACACTTGTGCATGCTTTATACAGTTGATTTACTTTGAGCGTATTTAATTTTCTTTATAGTGCCTTTAATATTTGCCATTATGAATAACGTCCCATGTGCTTAATAGCACAAATCTCGAGAAATAGAAAAATGCACTTTATGATGTGCTTGGTTGCATAGACTTGACTATATATTAGGATTTGATAGTCCTGCGAATCTAATCATTAGTATTAGTACTATTGATAGAAAGCCGCATACGAGAAGTAGGATCAATCAAATTATATTAGTCTAATAGTCATGCAACATTTAAATTCCCGGTATCCATAAGGCGTCGTATTTTGAGAAAGAAAATGCCAAAGTTTCCAAAAGCAAAGATAGAAGACCGATTCGTTCCAGCGAAAAGGTCAAAATGGGCATTATCCTTAGAAAACTCATTTCAATGCGGTATAAATGCAAAGGAAACATAAAGAAGTACATCAAAGGATAATCCAATCTTGTAATAAATATGAAGGTCCTTAAAAGTTTGAATGTTGAAAAACATTTTTGTGGACCTAGTTTTAATCAAGAAAATGGATGCAGTACTAATTTGGCAACAATTTCTCAATAAACTATTGACATTAAGAAATGAAGAAGGACTTATGTTAAAGAAACTGCAGAACTTGTGATATTCCAACATAAAGTGCAAAAGAAACACAATTCAATAGTTATTTGTTACTTTTGCAAGAAAGTTGGTCACCTAAAGAAGTATTGTCCCAAATAGGTTAATGGGTGTGCGAAGAATATTGACTTCTCAATTTTGTTTGTTTTATTAATTTGACTTTAGTACTTCATACTTTAGGATTAATTAAGGTGTCTAGTGCCAATTGGTGTTGAAAGATACATCTATATGGAAAAAATGGCAACAAGGCTTTGTTGAAGGCTATTCGTGTCTATAATGTTCTCTTGAATACTGGTTTGTGTTTGAATTTAGAGAAAATTTTTGATTACGCCATCAATGAGATGGAATTTAGTTCCTATTTCCTATTTGGACAAATTCAGACCCACTTGCCCTTTTGTAAATGACATTTTCAGTATTTCTCTAAATTTAAATATTAACGGAACTTGTATTCTAGTTTGTTATATTGTGAATATTAGATACCGATAGCTTTAACATAAATAAAAAGACTCCTTTGAAAAGTAACTTTGGTACTAAAGTCAAATTGGATAATAAGAATTCATTTGTGTGACAATATAAGTAATTAGGTAATTTCTCTGAATAGAGAATAAATATGCTTATGTCAAAGGAATTCTTGGTTTTCTTATTCTTCAGACTTAAAAAAAAAATGTGTAGAATGTATGAAGAATATATATATATATAAAGAAAACAAGTGCGAATAGGAGTAAAGAATCTCTAGAGTTGATACATGTAGACTTTTGTAGATCATTCCCTACGGCATCATGGAATGGATAACAATTGATATCAACTTATTGATGATTACTCCGATGTGGTTATTTGTACTTGATTATTTAGTAGTCGTAATCTTCGAAAATAACTTTTAGATGAGACACTAAAGTCTACAATTAATACAATAAGGCAAGTTCCAAGCAAAATAGTAACGAAAATCCCATACAGTTTGTGGATGGAATAAGAAGTCTAGTATTAGACACTTGCATGTCCAGGGATGTCCAACTGAGGCTAGGCCTCACAGGCCTAAGTAAGAATAAACTAGACTAAAGAACAATAGTTACTATTTTGTAGGATACTTAAAATCGAGGGATTTTAAATACTATAATCCCTCACATATGTCCTTTTTTCAAAATAGAAAATGCCAAGTAAATAAAGGTTGTTGGTTATAGTGGGAGAAATCAAAATAACAAGGTTGTGTTTAAAGAGGAGTGTGTTAGCATTCCCACTACGGTTACAGCTGAAAGGGATTGGATAGTTTATCCTAGTACTCTTTAGCTTGTAAATTGGGATATTACGTAAAACACAACTATATTTGAAATGCCCACTAATCAAGTAGGGAATCATCATCTATTGAAGCTGATGAACCCCAACAACTTCAAATCTAGAGTGCCAATAAGGAGATCCATCGGATGAAGGAGAAAAATGATTTCAGATGACTATATCATCTATCTCCATGAACACAAATTTGATATGAGATTTCAAGATGGTCCTACATCTTTTAGTTAAATCAAATTGTGTTTGAATTCTGATGCATGGATCAAGGCCATGAATGAGGATATGAAATTCATGAGGGGTAATGGTATTTGGAATCTTGTCAAGTTGCCATAGGGGATGAAATTCATTGGTTATGAATATAATTTCAAAACCAAGCAGAATTCAAATGGTAACATTGAAAGATGTAAAATATGCCAATGGATTTACTCATCAGGAAGGCATTGATTTTAAAGAGACTTTCTAGTCGGTTTAGACAAAAGACTCTCTTAAAATTGCTATGGCACTTATGGCTCATTATGATCTAGAGCTGCATCAAATGGACATAAAGATAATGTTGCTTAATGGAGATGTTGAATAAACAATATACATGGTGCAACCGGAGAACCTTGAGTCCAAAGACTCAAAGCACCTAATGTAAATTGAAGAAGTCCATGAACTATCCGTCTAGGCATTCCATTCGTGATACCGAAAATCTGATGGGGTGATGACCTTTTTTGATTCAAGGAAAACACCTTTAATTAGTGTATATATCTCAAGATTAGTGGGAGCAAATTTACCCTCTTGGTGTTGTATGTAGATAATAATCTACTCGCAAGCAACAATATAAGCCTATTGCATAAAAAATATACTTAAATGCAAAAGGTCCATATTGGTAATGTGCTTAGCTATTTTGGTATGCAAAATTGTGCACCAGGGGACACCCCTACAGCAAAGGGTGATAAAGCTTTATTTACTCCAATTTCATAAATGCATTTAGCATACGTAGTCGGGATGTTAGGCGAATATTTTAGTAACCCAAAAGTGGATCATTAAAATGATGGGTTATGAGGTATCTATAAAGAACAATAAATATATGCTCGCTTATTGAAAATAAAACCACTTAAAGATCGTGTGGTATTTCAATTCAGTCGTTTGTTGGATGCTTGGATAGCAAGAGATCCACATAACGTTATGTATTCACGATAGTTGGAGAAGCTACTTCGGAAAAGTGTTAAGACACTAATAGCTTTTCAATTATGAAGGTTGAATGCATAATTAGCTATAAGACATCCCAAGGAATATAGCTTGTATTTATCACCAGATTGAAAGTGATCAATGGTGTTGACACTATAAAGGATCATTTTTGATAATAAGGCCTCCAAGCTATATTCGAAGAACAACTAGATTTTGGGAAAGTCTGATATATAGACATTAATTTTCTAGTTGTGAATAAATAAGTTCAGAGTATTCAGGTGTCAAAAGAGCATATGAATACAAACTCAATAGTTTAAAACTTACTAAGGAATCACCACTTAAAGTGCTACGTGGTTGTGAAGCTTAATGGGTATCATAAGGATATATGGTATGCCACGTTAGTGGGAGTTTGCTACTTGATTTCATGCTCTTTGTACATGTTTTTTATGGTTATGTTCTGTACAGACTAAGGTTTCATAATTAATTGAATATTCTGAAATAAGGATATTAACTTTCCACTGCGGTTTTGCATAAAGATTGGAAAGTGTTGAGGGACTCTTTGAGTCATAAGATAGGACCAGTTGGAAATAGACATGATTGAGATCACGTTACATGTAATTTCCATGTTACACATCCATGCTTGATCTATGTCATTAATTTTGCTAGTATTGTGACCATTGTTCGGTTTAGTTGCGAGTTATGTGACGAAAGCCGCTTTGATCCTGTATTAGCACAATTGATGGACCAGATTGTTTTGGGATATTTCGAGGCTGAGATGGCATAAAGTTTGCGCGCACTAAGGTTTCAACTATGTACAATTTTCGGAAACATATGTGGACCAAGTGGGAGATTGTTGGGTTTTTTCTCTAATTTATTGGTCTCACATATTAATTTATTGTACATTGCTATCTCATTAAAAGGAGCCCAATTATGTGATCCATTTAAGAAATAAATTTAATGGGCTTACAGAAATATTGTATTAAGTATGGGTCTTTTATGTGTAGAAGCCCTGTCAGACTTCAATTATGTTTGATGGGCCCATAATTAAAGTATGACATATTAGGCATATTAGGGCATGGTCCCTAAGCCAGAATGGAACGACGTTTTTCTCTTCTGCCCCATCTAAGAGAGAGAATAAAGAAAATCACGCCGTCTTTCTTGGCTTAGAAGACCACTAACCCTAGATTCCGTTCTCTTCCGCATCTATCATGGATCGAGGTTAGTGATTTATGATTTAAGCATTATTTGATTGTTTACTAAAGATCCTGTGGTTAATCAATTCGTAGGAATCGTATTTTATTTTATATTATGGATTATTCGGTTTGAATCCATATCTTGTGAAAGGTTTTCAACAGTTGAAAATCATTTCAGGAAAATGAAACCAAACATGGCCTTAATTCTTGATGATCTTTTGAAGGACAAGTAGAAAGTACGTGTATCACATGTAGAAACATAATGTATAAAACAAAAAACAATACAATTTCATTTTATAATAAACTGAAACAAAAAATTCATTTAACATTCATAGTTTCATATTAAAAATTTTAAATAATTTCATAGTTTCTTATATATATAAAACCGTAGTGAATACATAGGACTTCCAAAAATGTTACAAACGCTAATGTGTCAGTGACAAAGTATCAAACAACAACAACAATAGTGATTATTATTATTTTAATAATAAATCTATGTAATTTTTCATGATAATTTTTCCTGTCATTCATTTTTATGGTGCTCTTTTATTAATTTTTTTTTCATTATGTTTCAATGTTGTACTCATTTTTAAATAGTTAAATATAGCGATTCACACGTCTCATCGTCATGCCGCATTTAATCTTTTTATGTAGTGCCACAGTGCACCAGATTATTGGGTAGTTGAATTTATAAAACGAAAAAGAGTATTGTTAATTGGTTGGTTATTTGTAATAAATTCCTAATTTCCTTTTAGGAATATAATTATGCTTAAAATAAGCACTAATAAAATGGCATATTGTTTGGGAAGCTATCTCTATTTGTATCATTATTGGGGCAAAATACACTTTGCACCCTTGTACTATGGCAAAAAACATCACTTACCCTCCCCAATTGACTAATCAAATTAATATTATTTAGATTTGACAAAAATACCCCTTAATATAGTATAAATGTATGTATTTTATCTTATTACCTTACTATAAAATTTTTATGTTAAAGACTATTCTTAAATTATTTTCTTTGTAAGCCATATTTCATGAATGTCAAATAATTTTCTAATATAAAAATATTTATTTTTTAAGTAAAATATATGTATAAATATATATTATAAGGAAGAATAACATTAAACTAACATACCAATTATCTTAGCATAATTCAATAGTATCTAGTTAGAATAATTTATTGAACTATTTTACTTTCCAAATATTGAGATTCTTATAATTTATGCTTGACAATTTGTGCATTAAACTGTTTGAATAATTAAAATATCATTATTTTGAAAACAAAATATTTCAATTAAGCAGACTTAATTAATTAACTATAAGTTCCTTCTACCAAAAAAAAACCTGTAAGTTTCGAAAATATTTGTTTATATTTTTGAAAATTTGATTTTATTATATTAATTTTTTTTTACCTTTTTAAAATATAATATACAACAAGAAAAATGTAATGTTTTATATTAAATTTTATAGTAAGTTAAATATATACAGTTTACATTAAGGGTATTATGATCAAATTCAAAGTATTTTATGTTGACAAGCCAATTTGAGGCGGGTAAGTGATGGTTTTTAGAGTACGGGGGATAAGTGTTACATATATCATAATACCAGGGTACAAAGTGTATTTTACCCTTATTATTATTAACTAGTTATTTGTGCACACTTGATGCGTGTGCAAAGTTAAAAAAAAACATCATTAATTAAGTATCTTGACTTATATATATGAATATTTTTTAGTATTTATTAAATTTATAATAAGTGAAAAGTAATGTAATTTATTTAAAATAACACAAAATTATATGATTAGAAAAATAATTGAATATGAGAACTAAAAAATATTAAATTGTGTGGTATGAGAGAAAAGAAAGAGAATATATTGAGAAAGTAAAATGAAAAAAAAAAAGGAACATTGAATTGGAGGAGAGAGAAAATAGGAGAGGGAGAGATAATAGGAAATGGATTAACATACCAAAACTGTTGATAGACCAAGATAGTCATTGAATGATCCTTCCATATGTATAATAGTATAGCTGATGATAGGACTTTTTTTAAAAATGGCCTGAAATGGTATTATGTGTAAAAATTTGACTTGAATTTTTTTTGGTTCATAAACTAACCTAACTCGCCAGGAAAGAGGGCGATTTTCCTTAAATTCGCCATATACTTTGGTGAATTTTATAAAATATAAATATAAATATTCTATGCAATATTTATTCAGAAAAAAAATTGATAATAATAAAAATTCAATTCTCGCCAGCGTCCATCGCGATTTTACGCTTTTTCTAGAAAAAAAAAAACAAAATTATTTAAATTCGCCAGAGAGTATGGCGATTTAAAGAAAAAATTCAATTTTCGCCAAATCCATGGCGATTTTATGCTTTTTTCTGAAAAAAAAAAATACAAAATTGTTTAAAATCGCTACAGAGTATGGCGATTTTAAAAAAAATATATTTTTTTTCAATTCTCGCCAGCATCCAAGTTTCGAGTAATAAAATAGATAAAAATTATATTTAATTTTCTATCATCCAAGTCAAAAGTAGAATGACGGAGTGAGAGAGAGAGAGAGAGAGAGAGAGTAATCACATCAGCAATCAGCTAGGAAAACCAAAAGACCGACACAAGTAATAGGCAAACAATTAGAGGGGATGGTTGGTTTTCATGTCTTCATTTAATTGACAACACTGCCACTGTGAATGACGCTTTCATGCTGTAATTGCACCTAAATTATTTGCATTAATTCAGATTTTCAGTACACATGACGAAGAAGCATTTAATAATGAAATAAATTAAAGTGATTTGCACGTAAAGTTGAAGACTAGAAGCAGGTTTGTTTTTTAAACTTAACTAAAAAAAGTGTAGGACTTAATCAAACCAGGCGGGGAATTTTTTTTTTTTTACGTTAAATCGCCATAGCTGTTGGCGACTTTTGATTTTTCAGTTTTTTTTAAAATTTTCCTGTATTAACTCGCCCAAATCAAAGGCGAGTTTCCATTTTTCATTTCTTTTTTGAATTAACTCACCAAATGTTTTGGTGAGTTTATATTTTTCAATTTTTTTTAATAACTCGCCTATGCATTTGGCGAGATCCGTTAATATATTATTATTTTTTTAAAATTCAAAAATATATTGCACAAATATATAAATATTCATATTTTTTAAAATTCACCATATTTGATGGCGAATTTTAAGAGAAATCGCCACCCCTCCTGCCGACTTAGGTTAGATTTTTCAGACAATTTTTTTTTGAGTCAAAATATTACACAATATACTCTTTTATGCCATATTTGAAAAAAGTCCATGATGATAATAACAATAATAAGACGTTGAGTCTCCAAAAATATTTCATATTGTTTCTTATTCATAGAGTTTTTATTTTCACTATTTCAAAAGTATGAAAAGAATACAAGCGATAAACACAATTGACATACAATTTAAAAAAAAAACAATGTAATGATGTTTAACTTTATTTTTTGTTTTGTGCTTGGTTACTTCAACGAAAGTGAAAAAATAGATTAAGTTTGTCCTAATGAAACAAGTGTTTCATATGAACTTATTTAATTAAATAAATGGTTTGACAATGCACTTTAAATATGTGATTGAATTCTTTCACTATACGAAAATGCTTGATTTTTGGTGAAAAAATTGGTGGAATTTTCACCGGCAGATGTCCGTCTAAAATTTTTGCCAAACTATTACCTGCAAAAATTTCCACTAGACTATTACTGGTAGAAATTTACACCGGACTACTCTCCACGTGTTTTCAACCATGTGGCCGCCGAGGAGCCGCCAGCCGCAAGAATAGTACCATCCCAAAATATGCATTTTCTATAGCTTAAGAGATTCAAACCCAAGCTACCCAAGTTGGATGATAAGGTTCTACCACCATGTTATTGCAAGAAGTTCAGATGTTTTTGTTTTTTTACCTATTATAAATATTTTACTATTCTTATTTTATTAACTTATTTTAATTTATTAATTAATTTTAATTTATATTTTATAATTATTTAACTTATTTATTTTTGTTCTTATGTAATTTAATATAATTTCTAAATATGATGTTTATTGAACAATTATTTTTTATACTTATTAAATATATATTTGGTTATTCTTATTTTGTTTAATTATTTTGTATCTCAAACAAAAACTTAATTATTTTTTTCTCATGGAATTTATTAATTTTTGTAATTTTCTATAGTTTCTAAATATGATGTTAATTGAATAGTAAAAATATTTTAACACTTGTTGAGGTTTGAAACTCGAAACTCAACATATGAAGAGAATAAACTTGTCATTAGGCTATTTAAGAAATTTGTTGATACGAGACCATTTGTTGCTACGAGGGTTGCTACATTTCAAGGGGGTATGATCCTTGCGTGGCTAAAGCTTTGGGAGCACGTGAAGCTTTGAGTTGGATTAAAGAGAAGTGATGACGCAACGTCATTTTGAAGTTTGATGCTCAACTTGTTGTTCAAGCATTTCATTCACATTGGATACTTCGGTCGGATTTCGGTCTTGTAATTGAAGATTGTCAAGCTATTAGCAAGGAGTTGAGGAACTTGCATTTGAAATTTATTAAAAGATCTGTGAATCAGTCGACACATATGATTGCTAGGCAGGTTGACTCTGTGGCAGATTATGTTGATTGGATGAACGTCCTCATTTTCTCGATGTAGTTGTAATGACAGATATATATCTACGTAATTATGAATAAAGTATGGTTTTTTTCAAAAAAAACAAAAAAATTGTCATTCTATTTAAGAAATTTGTTGGTATGGTATTTTTTTAATTAATTTTTTTTATTAAAAATAAGATTTTTTTTTTCCTATTGCAATTTGAACCATAGACCTACACAAATATTTTTGCGACATTCTTACCATTATGCTTGCTATTTAAGAACATGTTGGTGTACGAGTTACCATTATAAGTTCATCGACTTACCATTATGCTATTTAAGAACATTCAGGCGGGATTATATATATATATATATATATATATATATATATATTTTGGGGTAATAATTTTGTGCCATTTGGACTATGACATTTTTTGGACTTTGCCATCTAAACTTTTTTTTTGTCTTTGATTGTCATCTAAACTATACGATTTTTTGAATTTACCACCTGGGAGCGAATTCCGGCCAAAAACGTTGCCGGAACAATACCACATGCACCGCATGTGACCTTGGTAGGGGTATTTTCATCATTTTATTTGTAGAAAAATTGTTTGCAAAAATATGCCTTATAGGATTCAAACTTAGGTTGAGGAGTGCAACCACATCCACTACCACTTGATCAACTACCATTATTTTTAAATATAAGGCAAATTGATATATTTGTACTATATATATTCAAATAAATGAATTTTCGCATACACATGATATAGAGTGGATTAGCTTTCGAAGTGCGATCCAAAGCAGTCGTGTGGCTTGGAACGAATCTTTGGACTATCTTTTCCTAGAAAGAGTATAGTTGGCCCATCGCATCGATTAGTGGGGTGAATATATCTGTAAGGTTAACCGGTTCATTTTGGTAAAGCAGTTATTGCAATACAATTGACAATATCGATAAGTTTACTAAACTTTCTGATTATTTTATTTGTATTCGGCATTTATTTGATTGTTTTTGCCTATTGGGTTAATTGAAACTGTTGTTTTAGTTATATTTATATTTTTGAATAAACCAACCACAAAATATCTATTTTTGTTGATATTCAAAGTTATTGTTTTCCAACAAGCTTCATATCTTAAAGGGTGTGAGATTAGATCAACGAATGTATAACAGTCCAACGGTTGATTTAGTTGCTACTATATGGGTTGAAGGAAAAAATCCACCATACCATTTGAAAGAGACATTATAGTCCATGCACTTAAATATCTTATTGTCATTCATAGAGTTCAACAAATTAATGTAAAATTTATATGCGAGACCTTCTGATGCTTTAGTTTTAAATTATGTTCTTTATAAATACTTTATTTTATGGAATATTTTTTACTATTAACATTTTTAATGAAAAAAACCATATTTTGTGATATATAGTTTACAAGGTATTCTTAATAAAGTATAATAACTCTAGCGACACTATATGCATAACATGAATATATTTCTAAGGCTTGCTTATATTTATTAAGCTTGTTATATATATATATGTATATATATGATATTATTCAATTAAATGAATAGCTCATATATTATAAATTAACTATTACATTAGTACACACCAACCTATTTCATTTTAAGGAAACAAAGAAATTAATATTAAAATAGGATAAAAATCTCACAGTCATGGGGCCTCACCTTAATACAATTACTTCTATTTTTATTTATTAAATAACAATTTTAAAATTTCAAAAATTCAAAATTTTAGTATAAAACCATAGTCTTATAAATACTATTATTCTCAGTAGTTGTTATTAAAAAGAAATTACTTTACTCAATTATTCAATTAAATCACAAATATAAGACAAAAAGTTTATCTTTGTTAACCTCATAATTAAACACTATTAGAAGTTTAGAAAACTTTTATACATTTAGTAACTCATGAATCAACATATAAAAAAGTTAAACAACATTATATATTGAGAACAAATGTGTTGATGTGGCTTGAATTTTGGGGGATTCGAATTTTGACCCGATTCAAAGAGTTCTTGGTGTGATCTAACGTGAACTTTTAATGGAGGTTGACCCACTTTTGAAGCTATATACAGGCAAGGTTTAGGGAATTGGAGTAAGAATTGGAATTTAGGTTGTACAGATTTGTTTCATTATAGTGGAATTTTTCTCTTTCATGCTAGTGGATGTAGGTTGCTCTGCCAAACTACATTAAATTCTTGTGTCGATTTTCTTTTACTTCTCATTTATATTTAATTTTGTGTGTGTGTGTGCGCGCTTGTTGCGTTAAATTCCCAACAAAATGGATAAGGACAAATAGGTAGCATAAATCCATGTAAATTGAGAGGAACATAGGAGAACAAGACTTAACCCCATGTTAGGGATCAAAAAAAAAAAAAAAAAAAACCCCATGTTAGGGATCATTTGTGCTTGAGTTCGAATATGGATACCTATGACTAGTTCGAATTTCAAACAAATTTATTACCTATGGTACATCATTAATACAAAATCATGTAACACACATAACGAGTGATAGCTCTTAACTACTTTTTATAATAGCGTAGGATATTATAAACAGTTTGCAGAACTGTTAGAATGAGGCCAAAACTAATGATATGCCAATATTTCTTCCATATTGGAGGAGAATAATCACTAATCTTGAGTTTCACCACCCGAAGATTCTGATTGTAGCTCTCCGTCGTCGTCGATGCCAGCCGCCTCAAAATTCCAGGCAGTTTATGCTTATGTTTAGGGTCTCCTCGGATGATTAGCTTTGCATCATCTGGCGTCCTAATTAACTCGCTCATGAGCTGAATGTATGAGCAAACCTCCCTTTTGCTCATACTCAATTTCTGGCTAATCTCATAATCTCTAAGACACTTAAACGCTATCTCTGTATCCTCTTCGATCGAGACTGGGGGCAAGTGAATAATTGCATATCCGTGGCACAAGAACATGCTATTGGAGAAATGAATCCCCCTGCTCCCAATCCTATGCGATACGCAAAAATGTATCCCTGCTTGTTTCAAGTCAGTAGCAGAAGATTGTACCGAGTCGTCAGCGGGACACAAAGAACTGTCTATGTTGTATTGAGATTCCAAGTCTGGATCTTCTTCTTCTGCTGCTGCTTCTTCTTCCCGGGGATCCGGCCCCATAACCAGTAATTGGAGCCCGTGGAGCAAATCATTAGGCTCTTGCTGCAGCATCCAATAGGTTATTGGGTCGAATACCTTTCTCCAAAGCCCTTTAACTGCTTTACACGTCTTCGGGCTGTTAGCTTCTAATTCTGGCGACAACAACAGCTCATACAGAGCCCGCCTAGAAATATCCGACGGGTGCTCCCATTTCCCATTCGCGATCACATTCTGGAAGTACTTTTGCTTGATTAATTTCTCAAGCACCACTAATGGAATCTGGTTTCCTACAAAAAAACATGGCTTCAATCCACTCCTTGACGTCTCTAAATCTTGAATAATTCCTGTTTTTTCCAAATATGAGATGATTAGCCGGATATCCGAGTTGCTGTGACCCACCAAGCATGCATAAGGCTAGTTGGAGGAAGAAACAGCCGTCCCAGATCATCATCCACCGGAACTGTGTTCCAGGAAAGCAATCAGCTTCTCCGTCGGCGTAACAATCTCTTGCTTGTTTTTCTATTTGCCTTATAGTGGACAAGTAAATTTCGGTGGTTTCCCCTGCTCTGTCGGGGGAATTATTCAGCACATGCTGCCAAGCCTCCTTTTTAGCTGAGCAATCCTCTTCAATTTGATAAATTGGGCCAAATCTGAATTGACACTTGTCGAGTTTTTTCGTCTCCTCGTCATCATCATCGAATTCTTGTAGCTTGCATATCCGACGATGAGGCCTTTTAATTTCAAGCGAAGGGGTTGCTGCTTCCTGCTTGCGCATCCGCATGTCAAATTGGGCTTCCATTGCTTTTATATATTCGTCCCATCCCACCACATCTGATGAACGTCTCTTCTTTATGAAGTTTTGGTGCCAGCTGAGAGCTTTTCCTTCCAGGTGGATCGATGCCAGTTTGACTTTAGAGTCATCAGGTATATTTTCGAACAGTTGAAAAAATTGGTTGCACTTGTACTTCCAGACTCCAAAATCCTCGCCATGGAACTTGGGAAACTCGATCTGAGGCAATGTTGGTGCCTTTGACGACCCATTGACAGTACTATCTTGGCCCAGATGTACTATCGATTGGCCGATGTCCGAGCTGCGGGCGTAAACTTGGTTGCTCAAGTCTTTAATGGATTGGGTTTGACTCTGGAGGAATGTTTTCAGGGCATGGTCGTACCTGTCAAAAGCTTCTTTCAGATACTCAACTTTTTCATCCAGACCATTTTTCGATTCTTGAGGCAACTTGCCTTCATCCATGAGTTAGTTTTACAAAGCTACCTGTGAGTTGCTGTATCTCTCTCTCACATAGTTTGAAGTGTACAAGAATACACAGAGACTAAAAGCTGGTATTTTTCAGTAGATGTATTGCAAGAAGCTACTGGATTAGAGTGAGGGTCTAGTCTTAACAGTCTAGATGGAAAGACAATGGGGCTTTTCCAATGTCTAAAAAAGAAAAAAACTATGTGTTTTTTCAGTTTTTGCTGGAAAAAAGGCAGTTAGTATTTTGTTTATTTTGATCCTGCTGAAAAAAAATTAAAATAAGTTAAAGATGGAAACAATTTACAGGCTATTTTTCAGGCTTTTAGTTACTTTTTCAAAAGTTAACTATTATTTTTCACTATTTCTTTCAAAGTACTACGCATTTTTACTACTCAAATTTTTTCAACTTTCTCTACAAATTTTACTTCTCCAAAAATAGAAATATTTGCAAAAATTCATAAGATACAGTTAAAATGAACTTGTTTTTATCAAAGCTACAGCATCTAAATTAAATAAAATCACATTAATTTACAAGATAACAAATATTTTAAAGAGTAAAATACACTTTGCACCCCTAAGTTATTGGTACATACATTTGCCTCCTTAAATTATGATAGTTTATTATTTACCCTTTCTAAATGCATATGTACAATTGTACCCTTAAATATTCATTCCTTTTTTCTTTTCTTTTCTTTTCTTTTGTTCGTTTTTTTTTTGTTTATCTAATTTTTTTTCTACCTAACCAGCTACTAAACATTGAATATTATATTATTGCATAATTAAATAAAAACAAGTTAAAAATTAATAATAACTTGTTTATGTAGAGAGCTCATAATTGTTAAATAATATATTTTAAATTTAAATCTTATTTAAAGGCATTTATTTATTATATCTAGTCATATATAGTTAAAATATGTTTACTTTGATATCCCCATACTTCCATATTTCCTATTTTTACCCTGTGGCGATTTTTATATTTTTTCGTAAAGTATAAATATATATATATTTGATTAAAATATTATTATTAAAGATATAAAAAGAAAAAAATAACATAAACATAAAATAATCGTGCCGGGGTCATTGTATTCGCATGTCCACAGCTGTCGAGCATTTCAAATTGGCCCAGAAGGAAGAAAATATGGGTAGTGCCTAATTTGTCACTGTCAGGATCGTAAGACAAATGGAAATAAATAAATAAAAACAATGGGGAAGTAAAACGGCCATGTCCTCAGATTTAACTACCGTATAAAATTAATCTCATACTTTATTAATTAATTGGTTAATTAAAATTGACAAATGAAATGGAACAGTGGAGGGAAGAGATACAACAAAATCAACCCAAGTCGTAACCATGATTGTCGAATTCCAGCCAAGTCCCCTTCTCCGGGTCCGGCGGATATAGTGGTAAAGTGAATATCTTTTCATATTTCTCCTCCTCCTCGCCTTAGACTCTCTGATCTTCTTATCTGTTCTATCATTTAATATTATCTTTTTCTCCGAGTATTGATTCCAGGATCAGCTAGTGGTGTTTCAGTACTGGGTTTCTTTAATTCGGCGATCCTTATTATTTGAGGGGAGTCAATCAGAAAATTAACTGAGCATGAGGAAGTACTTGGTCTGAAATTTAATCCGAGGAAAATGGCAGACCCCGAGAAATTGGTTCTGAAAACGATTCGCGAAAGTTTCGTACTGCATAACCAACTGGAGCGGCAGATTTCCAAAATAAAAAGAGCCCTGAAGGAATTAAATGGTTCCTTCGAGGAAGGAAGCAATGTTTGCGTCGTTGGCAGGCACTTGGCGATGAGGGACATTAGAGACCTTGTTTACAGGTTTGAGAATCTGCTGGAGGCTCTCGTCCTTAATAGCTGCGGAGAAGCAGATCAGGAGTACTCTCCCGCAATACTCGCTGCAAAACGCATCCCAATTTGGTCTTCAGACACGCAGTACAAATTTCGCGAGATTGGGAGAGAGATTAAAAGACTCAAGAAAAAAAATTACAGAAATTTTGAACATAATTATGGAACCTATTTCTTTGTTGAGAGGAAAGAGGAGACGGAACTTCTGTCGTATTTGGGTTCACACGAAGAGGTCGGTACAGGCCGGGTTATCTCAATAAGCGGAATGCGTGGTATGGGCAAGACTAAGCTAGCTGAGCAGTTGTATACGCATCCCACTGTAAAGTCCTATTACACATCGCGTGCCTTCATTCGTGTCCCGCCCAATTTTCAAATAGGCAAATATTGGAAGAGATTATTATAGAACTTGAACTGCGAGGAGACCACTTTTCTAGCCGGGGTGTATCAGACAACATGGTCGAGGAAAAGTTATTGAGACTGATTTCCACAAGAACGACATTGATAGTGCTGGATGAGATCTGCTCACTCGATGATTGGAATTCCCTCAAGCTCCTCCTTGAAATTATTAATAATAATGACTCAAGGGGCAAACTATTGATCACAACACGGGTGAAGGAAGTTGCACAACATGCTGCAAGAGACTTCCAGCTCGAGAGGTTAACGGACGAAGAAGGATACGAGTTACTAGTAAAAAACGTTCCAGGTATGGTATTTTGCAGAGTAAGTTCGATTACCTAATAATTTCACAAGGTTATCATGTTGATTCTTCAAATTTTTGTTTTTTGCGAAGCTATATAACACTAGTTAACTTAAGAACCCATAATTTTAACGGTCCATTATAATTATACCCATCCAACCGTTAATTTAAACATATTCATAATCAAAATAAAACTGCACATTAGCCAAAATTAAGATAGTAGTAGCTTATCGTACCGGCCATTATATTTTAACTTTTCCAACCTTTATGCCAAATTTTGATTAACATTCCAAACCATTATAATTTATAACTTATAGGTTATCTTGATTATAAAAAGTTTTGTTGGAAAAATATTATCTTAAATACACTTGAAAAAGATAAAAAAAAAAAATAAGTGACTAGTAACAATAAGAATACCTTGAACTGTCCTCTTCTTCATTGGAGGGGTGTATGTGTGTGCATGTGTCTTTTTTTTTCAATTAATATTTATAGGGTGTCCAATGATCGTATCAATATATATATATATATATATATATATAATAAGAATAAATTTAAAATATTAACACAAGAATAATTTGCATTTGGTACCTTGAAAACATACAAATGGAGCACTTTGCATCCTCAAATTAAAGAAAGCACAATGCAGCATGAAATTAGCATATGCTGGGTAAGTGCTTCCTCGCCTACTTACCAGCCAAAATGATACTCATGCGAAGGGTAAAATTGTCCTAAAAATAAAAAAGTTACCTCTTTTATTGTTTTAGGGTTCTATAAAATGTCTATTAATGTATTTTAAGATGCAAAATGCAAATTAATATATATTTCAACTTTAAAAGATTTTATCGTAGTTTAAATTTTTCTAAATGCTTAGTTAATTCTGTAGGGTTTACAAAAAGTTTTAAGGTTGGTGAATAAATAAGATGAATAGATAATGATCCAAGTCTGGGTCTCATTTAAACAATAGTTCTTAAATATTAATTTTAACTTTTGTATAATCAAATATGCCTTCAAGTGCTATATATTTATATAGATAACTCTTCAATATGTTTTTAAATCATATGGACATCCCCTATATTTACTAAGATTTATTCCATTGGAGCTTTCTCTACATTCAACACTATACTCATGAGGGACAGCAAAAATAGAAAAAAATATAATATAGTATAAAATTTCACGATTTTCTTGACTATATCAAATCAATTAGTATTTGTATAATTATTCTTCAATTAACTGAATTTAGATGTTTATCTATTCATCCTATTGATATGGCCAACACCGAAGAATCAAATTAGGATTTATCTTTTCAAAATTGAAATATAGATAGGTTGCGCTTTATACGTAGGAAAATAAATTAATAAAACACTTTGCACACTTAAATTTATAAAGAATTAATCTTCTCTTTCTTTTGGACAATTTTATCCTTCATTAGAATAGTTTTTATTTATTATAATTTCAAGGTGTGTTGTACTATTTTTCTTATTTGATGGTGTAAAGTGCTCTTTTCACACATTTCAAGAGTGCAAATTGCGAATTACCCTTAGAACAACTTAATATAGCATAATAAATCTAAAAACATAAACAAACTAAAACATATCGAACAAACAAGGGCAAAATTGCAAAACTGGTCCTTTTTTAACTTTTCATGTTTGGGGTTTTAGTCTTTTAACTTTTGATTTTACAAAAATACCCCGTATCTTTTGGTCGTCTGGCAATTTTAGTTATAGGCAACTTGGACTTCCCTCTTTCAAGTTAAAATGCCTACGTGGCGAGTGATGTGTATGGCAAATTTGCAGAATTAGTCCTTTAACTTTATTCGTTTGGGATTTATAGTCCTCTAACTTTTGATTTTGTAAAAATACCCCGTATCTTTTGGTAGTCTAGCAATTTTAGTTCTAGGCAACCTGGATTTTCCTATTTTTGATTAGATTTCACAATCCTTGTTTAAACATTGACTTGAATTAACCATTAACTAAAGAAAGAAGTTTAGTCATGCATGGCCATAATAACAATAAAAATATAAAAGCTGAAAATTAAAGACTAAAACTAAAACTAGAATAGAAGAAGTCTAGACAACACTATACAATCGTGTATATATAGGACTCTAACATTTGATTAAATTCCTAATAGGGTAAGGATAATTCTTTGGAAAGTCCTAGAAATCGTAGGCAAGACGGGAATTTTTTTCCAAGTTGAACTCTTGCCATATTAATAGGGTTGCATTCTATTCCCGTGTAGAAACTTCTGACTCTAAGGTGTGATCAAACCTTTTGCGACGAATACAATTATTTTCATATTTAGCCTTCCAGCTTCCTTGGTGAGGGGGAAAAGTTGGACTGATTTTTACATAGAAGTTGATTGCATTGCTCTCATATCCAAGTTGCAATAGATTGAAGATTGTTCTTCCATATGAAATATAATTGTTGATATTAGAGTTGATCATAGTTTGTGTGGTCTAGTGCATGTTATACATGTGCATCGAACAAGTTATACATGTGGTCTAGTGCATGTTATGCATGTGCATGTTATACCTTAAATCGGAAATAGGAAAATTCAAGTTGCCTAGGCCTAAAATTGCTAGACGACCGAAAGATATGGGGTATTTTAGCAAAATCAAAAGTTAGAGGACTAAAAATTCCAAGCGGGTAAAGTTAAATGACCAATTTTGCAAAGTTTCCATACATATCACTGTTAGGAGTTGTACAAGTAATACAAAGTGAGTAGAGTATCGAATCCCACAGGGATTATGATTTGGCTCATGAAAATGACTCGTTTTGTTTAGCTAAATTGATCAAATTGAGGAGTGATTTTTTTCTAAACCAAAACTAATCTCAAATTAAAAACAGTTTACGAATAACAATAATAACAAAATACCCAAAGCGAGGAATGTAAGTGCAAGGTGGTTTCATTCATCTAATTCCCTATTCCAATCCAATCCCTAAGTTGAATGGTTTTCATGGTTGTGTAAAGCCAGGAACGAATCTATCCACAACTCTCTCAAGTATTGTGGAATTAACTCGTGCAATCCCTTCTAAGCCTAAGACTAACCAATTCTCATTCAATTAATCCAAGCTTTAGAAAATATTTGTAAAAATTTTAATCACTGCCTTAAGGCTCAATCAATGTTAAATTCATTCTCATGCAACTTTAACACCAATTGATCTCATCTAATTAGAGCTACAATTGTGAATCGTCTCTCAACCTCATCAACGATTCTCAATTCATGAATTAGGGGTGATCAAACCCTAACCAAGTATTAAAGTATTAAACGAGATTCACACAAAAAAACATACGAAAATAGATTCAAAATCATGGGAATTTCATGGAATAGAGAAGTAGAAGAACTATACCGTCCTTACACTTAATAATAGAATTAGTTCATAATGAAACTAAAAATAAGAACAAAATCTGGAAAAGAATCCATAAAAGGAGAAGAAATAAACTTATTCGATGGAAATTTCAGATGTAAACTTCCCTCGTTCGGTTGTTCTTCCTTCGCCTCTTGATTTTTTCCTTCTTCTGTTCCCCAAAAATCCCTAAAAAAGATTGAAAATATGAAAGAGAATTGTTCTAAACTCTAAACCCTAGCTAAAACGTCAATCCCAGAAGTAGAACTGTATCTAGACTTAAAAAGGGGCAGAAAAATCCTAGAGCCGCCTTCCAAAAATAGAATCCTAATCGAACATGGAAAGCTGTTAATTGTTGTCGCGGACTTTGGGTACATACCCAAAATATTTTGGGTACATACCCAAACTTACAGATTCATTTATCTCCGTGATGACTAAAACTGGGTACATACTTGAAACATTTTGCGTATATACTCATTCGTACAGACTTGTTTCTTCTCTAAATGGCTTGAATTGGGTTGATACCCAAAATATCTTGTGTAAGTACCCAAGTCTTAACTTTCACTTTTCGTGTCCTTGATGGTATTTTTTACATCTCACCTACAAAACAACGATTTAACTCGAATTTAGGCATAATAAGGTTCAAATAGAGAAAAATACATAATAAGTCCGACAAAATAAACATAAAAATCAAGTAGAATTATGGACTTATCAATCACTTGCCACGTAGGCATTTTAACCGAAAACAGAGAAATCCAGGTTACTTAAGACTAAAATTGCCAAATGACCAAAAGATATGGGGTATTTTTACAAAATCAAAGTTACAGGACTAAACACCCAAACGGATAAAGTTAAATGATCAATTTTACAATTTTGCCAACAAACAAGAATTAGAAGAAAACACATATCTACACTATCTATGCTAGCCATGCTATTAAATAAAAAAGGAGCACCACTTAATAACTACATTTAATATATCAATCTTTTTGATCCATCATTTTTCTTTTTCTTTTTCTTTTTCTTTTTTATTCTCACTCTTTTTTGCTGTCTCTCTTTCATCTTTTTCATATTTTATTCAATTTTTCAATATCTTTTATTACTTATTTATATTTTTTCTTAGTTTTGTTTTATTTTAAATTATTTAATTTTCCTCTCGTCATTAATTTAATTAATAAATATATTACAAATAGTTAAAATGATATTTATATAAAAATATTAGTAAATATCTATAATTTTATACTAATCAAACTTAAAAATATAATTAAATTATATATATTGTTTATTTTGCGCACATGTTGAGTGTGCCAAAACTACTAAGTTAGATAACTTGTATTAAGGTGAAATGAAAAAAAAAAAAAGAAAAGAAAAAGAGATATGTACACACACACACACACACACACACATATATATATATTTATATAATGCAACAAGCAAGGCCCAAACAAGCCCATTATACATGGGTTCATAGGTGGAAATGGATCCATGATTCCAACATCAAGCCCGGCCCACTTCAATGCGGTCCGGAGCATTCTTGGTCTCCTACTCCCAAATGTAGCTCGCGTCAAGATAAATACTTTAATAGTTCACAAAGTATAATATTTTCTTTATCATTAGTTACTTAAAACATTTTTTTGACATATTTAAAAAATTTCTACTCCATCAATCATAAATTTTCAACTAAATTTATAGTCATGTAACATGATGTAGAATTTCATGATGATATTTATGCTAATATGGTTTTCATTTTAAGATATTAAATTGATCTCTTTTTCTATATTTCTTTTTGTAGTTGTTTTATAACATTTTTTGTGATAATCTTTTTTTTACAAAAATAGATCTGTTGGGTCAGGTTGTTGAGTGACCTAACAATGGAGCTGATCAACTTGAACCCAAATAGATTGGGTTCGGATTGAGTATTTTGGATTGTATGGGATTTGAGTTAATATTTTTTACAATATACCCATACTTCAATCTTACCCTGACCCATCCAAATTGACGCCCCTAATTCCTTGAAATTCTATTGCTGCCTAAACTTGGACATGGAAGTCTGTTCGCTTATAGTAGGAAATACTGAAAAGTATAATTTAAGTTTACGAAGTTGCAGTGACTATCAACATCTTTGCTTATATTTAGTTAGGCACTTAAGTACAAGTAGCAATAGTTCCTGAATCAATGTGAAGCAGATCACTTTAGAAAAATTACTATAAAAAAAATAAATCACATATCTCGTATCTTCTTATAATATACTAAATTTTCAATTACCTCATCTCCTCATTTTTAAAATACGTTCTACTTAAATTTTTGCCACATCGTAGTTCCTATTATGGTGTACATTTATCTATCGATATAAATCTATATATCAATTTTTCATTCACCTTATCTCCTCATTCTTCAAATGCCTTCTTCTTAAATGTTTGCAACATTGAAATTACTACTGCAATCTACATTTATCTACCTATCTATATCAATCTATATATTTGTATGGGTTCCTCCGATTCTATCATTAATTTTCGACATAATACATAGATCATCTGCTAGGAAGTGAGTTTGTTATACTTAACAACTTGTACTTCCATTCAGAATTGACTTCTTACAAAATAAATACTTGTCGGTCAATAATGTTCACTCAAAAGTGTTGCTACATTTGCAGAAGGTTTGGTGCACAGAATGCGGGAGGACCTTGGAAAGAAAGTATTGACCTTTTGTGGTGGCCACCCATTGATTATTCGTAGCTTCCTTCAGTTTATGGAGACAAAGCACACGTTGAAGGAGTGGGAGGAGATGGTAAATGCGAGACACAACTCTGTTTTGAGGCTAGAAACTCGAGAAATACAAACAACATTTATAACTTCCACTTACCATGACTTGCCACATGATCTGCTACCATTTTTCCTCTATATGGGAGTTCTGCAAGAAGAAGACCTTCGGGTTGAAGCAGAGAAGTTGTATCTCTTGTCCTTGGCTGATGGATTGTTGAAACCGCTTCAAAGAGAAGAAGAAAGACTACTCGATACTGCACATAGATGTGTAACTGAAGTTGCTCAAAGAACTATGATGGATCTAGATGAAGGGGAAGAGCCAACAATCACAAGATTCAAGTATTGCCAACTTAGTGAAGTCATGCGGGACCTATCATTATTGAAGAACAAAGATGAAGGTTTTTTCAAGTTTGTGGACTTTGCTAGTGAAAGTCTGCTCGTATCAGATTCATTTTCCTCTTCTTCGGAGTTTAGAACGTATCGTGCTGCTATAAATTTGGACAAGTATGAAGAAGGGCGTAGTTTTTCTTTACAAGATGATGAAATGATGCACATGCGGGTTCTTCTGTTTAGTGCAAAAAAGAAGAAGATTTGGCCAACAAAGGTTTCTAGCTTAGTCAAATTCAAATTTCTAAGGGTCTTAGATTTCAATGGGATTAACTTTGAACTGACAAGATTACCTAAAGGAATCGAAGGAGCAGTTCATCTGAGGTACTTGAGTTTTAAAGATTGTATTTTGCCCGAGCTACCAGCATCTATTGGCAACTTAAAGTTCTTGTGCACTCTTGATTTACGGGCTGAACATTCATCTAAAATGATCATCCCGAATGTACTGTGGAAGATGAAAAAGTTGAAGCATGTATTTTTCCCACAGTTATTCAGAACACATAATGCTAGTAAGTTAAGACTTGATGGCTTGACAGAGCTAGAGACGATAACAAATTTCAACGTTGCGATGTCCAATGTGAAAGATCTCTTTGAAATGCCAAAGCTTCAGTACCTAGACGCAAATGTTGTTGGGAATCTTGAGGGGCTCAAAGGCATAATCAAACGCATGAAGAATTCTGATGTTAACCTACGGCGGACATCCTTGGACATTAAAAACTTTGATTGCCATACAGAAAAAAGACATTCTGCTTTTAGAAAGCTTTTGGCCCGTCAATCTCTGACAGCACTCTGCATGGAGGGGCACATACGCAGCATACCAATGTATCATAAGTTCTCTGTGAATCTGACTAAGATTGTCTTCACTGGTTCACAATTGATAGAAGATCCAATGGCAACACTAGAAAAACTTCCCAAGTTGCGTATATTAGTCTTAGATGATGCCTTTGTTGGGGAAAAAATTGTTTGTTCAGCATCCGGTTTTGTTGATCTGCAACAAAATGAAACAGCACCCGGTTTTGCTGAACTCAAAGTTCTGAAGCTCTTGAATTTGCACAACTTAAAGGAGTGGATCACGGAAAATGGAGCTATGCCCGAGCTTTCAACTTTAGTAATTGCAAGTTGTCGACAACTGGCAGAGCCACCTGGGATATTACAGTGTGCCCCAGGTAGTCTGCGAAAGATGAAAATCTCACGAATGCCCGAAGATTTTCAAAGCAGGATTCGCGCGGCAATAGACACTTATAAAACCCAGCACGTGCCATCAATCATATTCGAGGATTGATCACTTCTCCAGCTGATATGCATATCAGTTAAAGCCTCAAACTCATTGATCAGGTTGTATATCGTACCGTTTTCTGTGATACACTACTAAAGTTTTTCTTTGCATGTGTCTGATTGTGCACTTGGAAATTCAAATGGCTTTGTCGTGTTCTAGTTATGTACAATGCACTGGTATTTCTTCTCTGACCTCAGACGTTAAAAGTTTGTATGTTTCTGATTGTGCAATTGGAAATTCAAATGGCTTAATCGTGTTCCACTTATGCACCACTGGTATTCCTTCATTTCCTTGCATATAACTGCGTCTTTCAAAGGTTTTCTTGGTTTCATATCTGGAGGTAATTTATTGTCAATTTGCATGTGAGTGACAACGTAAATGGACAAATTCTTCTTAAAACTATTTAGTCATTTTTATTTCTGCCTTCAGTAGATATTATTGTGAAGGAAATAATCAATATCTAGCTCATTTACATGTTTTCTAGCCAATAAAAGGCTCGATATCCGTGTTGGGCCCGTTATGCAATTAATTGATCTGATAATGGAACGCACAATTCTGATGGTAGAAAGCCCTTGCATTAACATGGTATTTTACTTTTTGCCCTTCGAATATATAACTAACTGCATAAGTTCATAATCCTCTTGTTGTTTTCGTACATACCTTTTAATTTATTTTACTATCCAAGTTCTACGTCGCTTGTAGATTACAGTTGATATGAGGGACTGCATAGCGGGAAGAAAACCTAGCTAGAGAATTTAAAAGAGAAACAGTGTCCTAGAAAACATGTCCTAGATTACGGTTTGCATTAACTTAATTGTGAAAAAAAATAATAAATTGACATTGCAAAATGTTTTTAGCCTCAAGAGTGGATGCGGATTTTTTTTTATTTTTTATTTTTTTATCAAAAGCAATGTTGAGAGAAGCATGATCAATTCTTATGATCATCTTTTAGAATCAAATTGTAAAATATTTATCATAGTTTTCTATCCAAAATAATTTGTTTTGTCTAAGCAAGATATCCATTGATTTAAATTTTTGTGAACTAAATAGATAAATATAAAATAATTTCATAAATAATGTAACAAAAAACAATTAAATTTTTGATAATATATAACAGGAATATCATTCTAAGGCTTTAAGAATGTGACATGCTTCATCCATTACATAGATGTTGACCAACCCAACTAATTAATTTTCTTTTCTATCTTATACAATTTGACAACTCCATTAGGCGATGGAGATATTCTATTGTATTAAGTATATACTAAAATGGTACTAAGTGAGAGAGATTAAGTTGTGGTGTGATGACGAAATCACCTGTGAACTGATTATTACACTTATTCAACTATGAGAACATTATAACGTAACAATAAAAAGAAATTACAAGAACAATATGCCATAAAAGAATAGACACTACTACAAAAAGATTAATTAGCCACAAATTTTAACCACGGAAACAAAAAGATTAATTAGCCACAAATTTTAGCTACGGAAAAAATCAATGGCTAATAGCCACTGATTAGACACGGCGGGGCACAACGCCACGGCAAAAATTTAACCACAGATTTTCTGTGGCTAATCCGTGGCCAACGTGGTGCCAAAGATTAGCCACGGAAAATCCGAGGCCCATGGATTTTCCGTGGCTAATGTGTACCATATTTTATTATTTTTATTATTATTATTATTATTATTATTATTATTATTATTTTATAGAAGAACTAGCCACTGATTGGCCACAGATTTTTCCATGACCAATCCATGGTTAAGATTTAACTAAATAATTTTTCCTTTTTTTTTTTAATGAATCAAAAAAATAGCCACGAATTAATCATGGCAATACTCCAAATTTTAGCCATGGCCAAGCCGTGGATAATCCGTAATTATTCAATTATTTTACTATTCAATTATTTTATTCGTGCTCGATTTAATATGTTCTTTGAATACAAATGTGTTAATTTTTTTTCTTAAATATTATATTATATACAAAAAATAATAACCCTCATTTAATTTACATTATTACTCATTAATTGATATATAATTGAATGATATGATTGTGTGTTGAATATCAATTCGAATGACTAATGATGGTTTCAATGATTTGACGATATTATAATGTTCTATTGAGTTAATATACAACTTAAGTTTCATAATTATCTGTTTCGATTTTACTATTTTATTATAATATCACAATATATTGGATTATACTAATCAGTTCACTTCAACGTTTATGATCACTTGTATATATATACAAGTTAATTATTTGGTTTTGAAAGTTTACAATTGATCAATTGTCATAACTTATATTATATTTTTATCTATAATTAATGAATGACGTGTAATGTTATTGATAATATACAATACTTGTACAATTAGCCACGTGTAATTTTAGCCACGGCCTTGTACAATTAGCCACAAATAAGCCATGGCTAACACGTGATCTATTATTTTATTTTTTTTAGCTAAGGCCTGATCGTGGCTAACCAAGCTACCGATCTGTTTTAGCCACGGCCAGACCTTGGCTAACCAAGCCACCGATCTGGTTTAGCCATGGCTAACTCATGGCCTTTTTTCTTTCTATTTTTTTATTTACCCACGATTTGACTGTGGCTAAACCATGGTTATTAGCTACAACCAAGTCGTGGCCAACCAAGCCACCGATTTAGTAACCCGTTGCTAAACCTATCTATATATTCAACACTTGAAAATTTATTTTCCATTTTCTTCTTCTTCCCCACTCCCAAAGTAACCCCCTCTCCCCATCCCCCCTTGCGCGTTGCGGAGCCTCCATCGCCGGTGACGGTTGGCGCTGGGGGAGGCGATAGCCATTGGCCTCCCACAGCCCACCCCCTCCCGCCTACCCTTCTCCCTCAACCTCTCCTTGTCTCCCCACCCAACCCAAAACCCAGCCCTATCCCCCAATAATTTTATTTATTTTTTATATTTTGTTTTTTAATTAAAAAATGTTTCTAACTTTCTTTTTTAATGTTTTGGTTTTTTTTTTGAAATAATTGTTAGGTTTGTTATACTCTTAATTTTTGGAGGCTCCTAAATTTAAGGTATGTTTTCAATTAGTGAATATTTGTGTATTTTCCTAACCAAAAAAAAAAAAAGGAATATTGGTGTATTCATATATTATTAATAATGCCAGTGTTACGTTTTATATTTGTAGTGAATTTTTAGTATGAGAATAATGATGTTAATATTATGTTTTACATTTTTAGTGAACCATTGACATGTTAGTTTTATGTTATATATTATTGACATTTTAGTGAATTTGTTAGTGAACAATGATTTTAAATATGAGATGCGTGTTTGTAAGATGGTATATATTTCCTATGAGATATGCTTTGATCTTATTGATATATGTTGCGTATATATATGTTTGTTGGCAAAGTTTAATATGAATATCTATGTTGAGTAAATGACGTAATCATATTTGTTACAGAATATGGATAATATTTGTGTGAGTCAAAGTTGGATGTATAATCGGTTATTGCCCGACCGAACAGACCTTACGAATGAATTTTTGTTGGGTTTGAGTCACAATTTATTGAATTTGCAACCTCATAATCACAATGCAAACTTGACAGTGGCTATTTTAGGTGTCCGTATTTTAAATGTGAAAATGGAAAATACAAGAATGCTAATAATGTAAAACGCGATCTTTCGAGATATAGGTTCCAGCCAAATTATTGGTATTGGACTGCACATGGAGAAATTGCTCCAGAAAATTGGAATGTTGACGTCGCCGGTCCAAGTATTTACAATCATGTCAATTTTACAAAAGGTTAAGAAATTATAAAAATTTGGTCTATGATGCTATAGATCAGAATGATTCTCATGAAAATATGTCGCGACAAAATTTTAAACCAAATAATGCTGAAACGAGTCATATTGTTAAACAACCTCGTAATAAGGAAGCTCAACAATTTTATGACTTATTGGAGCTTGTGGTCAGGACAGGATGTGAGTCACAGATACAATTATCACTCACTTTTCAAATGATGACATTGAAATCAGATTACAAATATGCCACAAGGATGTTTTGATAGAATGGCTGAACTTATAAAAAGGTCAAATCCAATTGATAATCATGTCCCCAACAATTACTACAAAGCCAAAAAATTATCGAAAAACTTGGGACTGATATCTATAAAAATCAATTGTTGCATTGAGGTGTGTGTGTTGTTTTATAAAGAACATGCACAATTGGATACATGTGTATTCTATCAGCATCCAAGATTTAAACCATCGCATACATGGAGCGTTAAACATGTCCCTTACAAAAGAATGCACTATATGCCACTAATTCCAAGGTTGAAAAGGTTGTATGCCTTTAGAAAATCAGCCGAGCAAATGAAGTGGCATTAGGAGCACACAACAAAGCATGGTGTACTTTATCATCCTTCGGATGGTATAGCGTAGAAGCATTTCAATGAGAAATATCCAAACTTCACCATCAAGCTGAGAAATATTAGACTTAGATTGTGCGTCGATAGATTTAAGCCTTTCAACCAAACATCATAACCATATTCTTGCTAGCCAGTTATTGTTACCCCTTATAACTTACCTCTTGAAATATGCATAACCGCTCCATATATGTTTCTGACATGTTTGATTCCTAGTTCGTGCAACCCAAAGGATAGGATTGATGTGTATTTACAGCCTTTAATTGACAAGTTGAAAGAGTTGTGGTCAGACGGAGTTGAAGCTTTCGATGCCTCGATGAGACAGAATTTTAGATTAAGAGCTGCCCTTATGTGGACAATTAATGACTTTTCTGCGTATGAGATGCTTTCGGGGTAAATGATGTGCGGAAAATTGGCTTGTCCAATATGCATTCATCATACAAAGTCATTTAGATTGAAACATGGCAGCAAAATGACGTGGTTTGATTGTCATAGGCAGTTTTTGCTTGAGAATCATCCTTTTAGGCAAAATAGAGATGCTTTCTTAAGAGAGAGACGTGAGCAATCTATGCCTCCCTCTTGAATGATGGGTAGACAAAAATACGATTTTCTGCATCACTTACCAAAAGTAACCGATATGCTAGTAAGACACACAAAAATACAAGGTTACGGTGTGGACCACAATTGGACCAAACAATGTATTTTTTGGGAACTGCCATATTGGAAGGATAATCTCATCCACCGTAATTTGGATGTAATGCACATTGAGAAAAAAAAAAAATTCGACAAGATAATAAACTCTGTAATGGATGTGAAAAACAAAACAAAGAACAACGAGAAGGCTAGAGTTAACTTGTTGGAGTATTGTAATCGTCCGGAGTTACATCTACAATATCTATCAAACGGTAAACTGTTGAAACCAAGAGCCACTTTCACTTTAAATGTTAAACAACGACACGAATTATGTGCTTGGCTTAAATGTTTGAAGATGCCTAACGATTATGCACCGAATTTTGGAAATTGTGTTGATCAATGTGGAACTAACTTGCATGGTATGAAGAGTCATGACTGTCACGTGTTTATGCAACGTTTGCTCCAGATAGCGTTAAGCGCACTCCCAAAGAATGTTTGGAAGCCATTAATTGAAATAAGTCAATTTTTTAAAGAATTGTGCTCAATAGAGTTAAGTGAGGAAAATCTACTACAATTAGATAGTAACATTCCCATCATTTTATGCAAATTGGAGCGCATTTTTCTGCTTGAGTTTTTGGACTCAATTGAGCACTTGACTATACATCTACCGTTTGTAGGTGCCGTGTGTGGCCCCGTGCAATACCAGTTAATGTATCCTTTCGAGAGGTAATTAAATTATTATGAATTTGAAATTTGATATGTTAAATTAAATTATTAAGAACTCAAATTTATATTCATACATTTAAATTATTATGAAGTTAAAATAACTTAATTTCTAGGAACTCACATAGCTTAAACGGAATGGTGAAGAACAAAGCAAAAGTTGAAGGATCAATATGTGTGGCATATTTAAATCAAGAGTTGTCGTACTTTTCATCTTACTATTTTGAAAGTCACATCCATACCAAAAGCACGAGATTTTGTTATAACAAGGACGATGTCTCTTCTGATGATGAGCTATCTTACACTTTGTCTGTATTCAATCGATCTAGTAAGTCGGGAAGAAAATACAAAGAAAGTTTTTTGACTGATGATTAGTGGAGCAAAGCTGTTTTACATGTACTCATCAATTGTGATGAAGTCGTCCCTATCATTCAGGTTCAGGAATCCATCGAAGATAATTTTGTTGAATGGTTTAAACTCTATGTGAGTATTTCATTATCTAACATAAAACACTCAATTAATGGCTTTATTGCATTTTTAGGACAGTTAACATACCATATTTCGATTTGAGGACACTTTTTTATTGGGGTGGCAAATGTAGGACAAGAACTTTCTATTTTTTTGTAATGTTAGGACTCTGGTCAATTTTTCGGCCATCTTTGCCAGAAAATGACATGTGGCGGACATGTTGTCACTGAAAAATGACATGGCACACACGTGGCACACACATATGCATTTTTGTTGATGATGTGTGTGCCACGTGCTATTTTTTGGCCAAAATGGCCGGAAAATTGGTTGGAGTCCTAACATTGCAAAAAAATAGAAAATTTATGGCCTACATTTGCCACCCCTAATAAAAAGTGTCCTCAAATCAAAAAGTGGCATCTTAACTGTCCTAAAAATACAATAAAGCCCTCAATTAATTATATATTTCACAAACACTATGTGATTTAAACAAAATATATTTAAATACGCTGATTGAAAATATTTTTATATGTAGGTACATAATCCGAATAATAATGTTGAAAATCAATATTGGCATGATTTAACTTAGGGTCCAATGAAAAAGGTCAAGACCTTTAACAGGTTTTACGTAAATATATATTTGTTCCATATAGACAATATGACCCCACATCGGAAGATTTCAAATTTTGGTGTTTGTGTCATAAGTGACAAGGGTACAGACTTTTATGGTATACTCAATGAAATTATCAAGTTAGAGTATCCCGGCGTGCCTCAAAAAGAGGTTGTGATGTTTAAATGTATTTGGTTTGATTTGGTATCGAATAGGGGTATGAAGGTACACCCACAATATAGCATGTTGAAATAAAAAATTAATGAGAGATACCCAGAAGATGACCCTTTCATACTTGCACAACATGCGTCTCAAGTGTATTACGTGTCTTACCCCAGTACAAGAAGAGATAAATCGCAATGACGGTTTGTTATCAAAACAAGACTACAAAGTCGAGTTGTGAATGGAGAGATTACTCATAACCCGTTACAAGAATCATCTGGTACAGTGAACAATGTCTTTGATAATGAACTGACGGGTAACCTGGTCGATTGTACGGGTGTTGTAAAAGACATGGCCAATGATGATGTAGAAGTTGATAAAATAGGTCAAAGTGACAAGAAAGAAGAATTTGAATATGAGTTTGAAGAGGATGATGAAGATAAAGAATATGAAGAAGAATAAAATTTACTATGAATAAATATTTTTCTTTGTTTGATTTTCATTGCTGTGAACATATATATTTGCTATGAATGATGTATTGTAGTTGAATAATCGATTATGTAATGTGAATTGTCATACCATAACGGTTATGTAATGTGAAATGTTAAAAATCAATGGTTTTGTATTTTTTTGCTATGAATGTAGAAGAGGTTCTTGCTATATGATGCTTTTGCTATGAAGGCAGATGATAGGTTCTTGGAAAGGCAAAGAGAAGATCACTCGTAATGAAGGAGGACCAAGCCGACGTGGCCTCCACATGCCTCCTACAACGAACCTACAAATCTGGGACGAACCGCACGGCGACTCTTATCATTACACATCTACCTATAGCAAAGACGAGCCGAACAGTAATGATTTGCTGACTGAGACTTCTGATAATACCATAGTTGATGGAAAGCTGGTTATTTATTCGTGGGGACATGAATAAGTTTTTTTTTTTACGTTATTTAAGATATAACTATTCAAATCTTGAATGTTGCTTAAGTATGTTTTCTATTCATTAGGTTCAATCATGTCTTGCATATCGTGAGGATGATCACCCGCATTTTCACAAACGGGTATACTGGGGCTTAGGAGAGGTGGAAGGAAGTCCCTATACATACTAGACACATATGATTCTCCGAATTTCAAGTGAGTATTCATATATATAAAAATTTTCTTATACATATTTTTATTTATTATTTTATAAGTTGTACGTTTTTCATTGTACTGAGAGTGTACTATTGGAGAGCTGGGCATCATAACTCAATTTGGAAAACTTTTGAGCACAAGGGGTCGGAACTTCTAAAGAATGGGCTTAATAAAGCTCATCATAAAAATAAGAAGCCTGAGCGGATCGGTGATGACACATGGCAGAAGCTGCAAGGAAAATGGGGGTTATCCAGTTTTTCTTAAAAAGAGTGCGGTGAACAAAGCTAATTGGGTTTCGGATTCTAGTGAAAAGGGAATGATGGGCCACAAAGGAGGTTTAAAATCTCACCTCACTCACAACGACCAGTTGGTTAGTATTTGTCTTTGAAAATTATGATTGATAGTGATAGCATTTTCATATTATATTAAAATATTACTTCTCTTATTACATGAAGCTTGAATCGAAGAATATATGACTGTGGATCAGTCGTTTATCCATCTCTACTCTTATAAGGACGAGAATAGGGAGTTGAAATGGTCTGATGAGAGGGAGGAACATTCCTTTGTGAGTATTCATTATGTTTTAACTTTAATATTGATGTTTCTACCTAAAATTTTGTAGATTGCATTTAAGGAGAAGTGGGACGAGATTAAATCCCAGCCGCCTCCTCAATTTGCTGATGGCATGCCCCTACCTAAACCATCCAAGCTTGATGTAAATCAAATAACTTGACTTTCAGGTTCTACTATTATATATAGATAGGAATGGTACATTTTAGAATTTATAACTATATTCACGAATTTATAGGTGTGGAAGGATACAATGACTAAACCGAAGAAGGGTCGATGGTACGGAGTACTAGATGGATCATCACGTAGTACGGGGACTTCAAGCTTCTGTACTTACCCCCAGAAATGGGAGAATCCATCGATGGTTGAGTTGAGGCACACACTCCATGCCTTACTTTAGAGTGTCCAAAGTTTGGCCCAGGGTAGTTTCGTATCTTCTCCCAATCAGCCACATCCGTCAGCTGATTCATTGCATGTGCAGCCCACCCCTAGCCAATAGAGGGGTTCTCGTGGGACTTTATCTGGAGGATGATGATCTACCTCCAGGCACACTCCACGACATTACGTATGGGATGACGAGCATGACGATGATGATGATGAGGATGTACTTTGTTAGACATTGACTCTTTGTTATAATATTACTAACTTTATTATGACTTCTAAACATTGATCTTAACTACTTCGGTTTGTAATTTGTGTTGCTACATTGACTCTATGTAATTTAATTATTGTTATATTTCGTATTGGACGATCCGTGATCATCATTTTGAATGGATGATTGATATGGATGATATGTTGTTTGAATGTTTGTGGTTTGGATTGAAAAAAATAGGAAGCATGCTGGCTGTAAAAAAAACAGGTAGTAGGTTGTTGAAAAATTGGCAAAATTAGCCACAGATTGGTCGTGGCTAATTTGGTAATTTTACACGAACAAGGTCGTGGCTAAGCCGTGGCCATTAGCCACGACCTTGCATTTTTAAGGTTAAGTGGCCAAATTTGGCCACTGATGAGCCGTGGCTATTAGCTACGGCTTGACCGTGGGTAATACCCGTGGCTGAGGAAAGTCGTGGCTAAATATAGTTACGCCACTTTTAGCCACAAATTTTATTTGTGGCTAATCTGTGGCTTTTTATTTAGCCATGGATTTTTTTTCCCAAATCCATGGCTAAAAACTAGTTTTCTAGTTGTGAGAAATGATAGATGAGATATCACGAAAAGTAATGTACATATATTGTTAAGTTTTAGTTTTTGATATTTTGACCTATTAGCTTTTATATATTTTGAAAATTTTATTCATCCATTACTTTGTCGTTCAAGAAACTAATTATTTATTTTTCATTTTTGTCATGTGATTTATAGATATGTGTGTGTATATATATATGACGTGGCACACTTTTGATCGAATTCATTGACCCCTATGCAAGCACCACACGCATCGTTTCCACTCACCCAAAATCCGTGAGGATGGTTCCTATCGGGCCCGGTGTATCGACTAGCTTAGCGATCTGTCAGGCCCATCCCGACGAGCCCTGTTGGATGATTCCTTTGTCGATCAGATCCATATCCTCGACCCCTCGAACCCATCTCCATAGTCCCGTTGATCGATTCCATGTTCGACCAGGACCATACCAAGTTCAATAGATCTGTGTTGGCATTAAATGCCCCATCAGCCCAAGGTATGGGGGTGCCTCCTAACCCTATGCCTCATTAATTGAGAGCCAACTAATGCCTATTGACCCTACTAATAGGCTTATGTGTCGCCCAAATCAGCCCATGATGGCCTACTTGGCCTAGGGGACCACCACAACGTGGCCTACTTGGACATACTATAAATACCCTTGCATTTATAGTAAGATTCTCTCATTAATTACTCCTAACGCGTTTACTCTGCTCAACTCTTTACAAAACTGGCCAACTGACTTAAGCATCGGAGCCTCTTAGCCGAGACCCATCTCAGCTAGCTCACATTGCCTTTTTCTTATTGCAGGTCAACTTCCCGATCAAGCATTTCGCCTATTCACTCGACCAAAGTTATCGATCGAGGTCGACCCCGCATAATTTTTGGCGCCGTCTATGGGTGATAGGCTAAGCGCCACCTCATCACGCCACGTCAACAGGAACCTCTAGATAGCTCAAGTTAAAAACTAAGGCCCTTGATATGGTGGACCGTCCTCAAGCGGGCCTTCAAGATGGATGTTCTCAAAAAGCACGAGCATGCTGCTGGAAGGATCCTCAAAACGACCTTTGAATTAGATCGTGCTCACATGAGATAGCCTCGGGGCCTTTCCTCCTGAGAGGAGCGACTCCAAGCTTACCCAAGGGCTCGAGTCTAGGGGCGTGGGTGCCCTCGAATGTGTACCTGTCGAGGACGTAATCCCTTGTTGAGAACACATTCCCCCCACTTCGGCATCACTCAGCTGAACGCTCAACAGGAAGGAATCCAGCTAGCAACCAACGGTAGGCCTTACCTGCCGCCACCTAAGGCACCTCAATGGCGCATGGGACCATCCAATCGGTATCCAACGCATTAAATGTCATGTCATAAATACAATCCTTGGCCATAAATTCTCAAGATGCACATTAAATACCAACAAGGCCCCCCATTAATGAGACGTGGGAGTAGCCGTCCCTGGGAATCACAAAGGGGACAAAAAGCACATGTCGGTATGGTCCTTGTCAAGAAGTTGACTGGCTCCCACCAACCACATCCCATTTGGGTACCTCTCTCTCATATATATTATAAGTTCATTTGCTGTCCGGAGGACTATCTCCATCACCTAACGAGGTAGGGGCTCCCACAGTCTCTCATCGCAACGGGTAACCCGTCCCTTCGAGGAGTCGCACCCCGTGGAAGGGAAGCCGCAGGCATGCCCACCGAGACGAAGTAGCGGAGTTCGGTAATCACGCCGCTTGCCGAGTCACCCCTAGACACAATGCAGTCGATGCTCCCGCCAGGTCCAGTACTGGCAATCACCGTCCACGCCCGCGGAGAGAGGAGGCACCGGAGGAGCTGGCCCGCATGCGCCAACAAGTCAGTGAGTTACATACCGAAATTGAGCGATTCTCAAGGCGTCGTGAAGGAGAGAAGAGCGTAAGGGTGGATACTACGTGGTACATGCCTCCCTATAACCACCGCTTGGAGAGGTCTCCTTTCGTCCTAGAGATCTCGGAATCGTGCTTGGCTCCTGATGAGCGCATGCCCACCAGCCTACCTCCATATGGTGACACCACAGACCCGTTGGAGCACTTGACTCACTATGAAGACGTGGTGGGGCTAGCAACCAGCAACTTGCACGTATGGGCTCGCCTTTTCTCCACCACCCTCCAAGGAATTGCCCTTACGTAGTTCAAAAAGATGGAACCATAGTCCATCTCCTCGTATGAAGAACTGGCGGATCGGTTCTTGAACCATTTCACCGCCAAGATATCTACCAAACTGTCCCATACTCACCTATATGGGGTTGTCCAAAAGAAAGGAGAAACCCTGCGGGCTTTTATGGAACGGTTCAACAATGAACTTCTCAAAGTGGAAGATGTAGGGGTCGAGTTCGTAAGGCATGCACTCTATCAGGCTCTGAAGAATGAGAGCTGTGTGAAGGCCATTATCATGCAAGCCCTACGAACCATAGCCAGTATCCAGCAGCTCGTGTCCAAGTACATGGAGGTGGAGGAGCTCAACTTGATAAAGCATCCTCCTAAGGCCAAAAACGAAGGAAGCACCAAGCCCCGGGAGGAAAAATCAAGGGACAAAAAGAAGAAGGAGCCCGCAAGGAAGTACAAAGATTACGTCGCTCTTACCAAGACCCCAGCAGAGATCTTACCTAAGAGGCTACCGGAGGGGAGGAGAGCCAAGAAGAGCGGGAAGTATTGTGCTTACCACCGGCAATATGGACACAATATGGAGGATTGTTATACCCTGCAAGATGAGACCGAGACCTTGATCAGGGGTGGAACGCTTCAGGAGTTCGTTAAGAAGTTGGAGTACTTCGACACCCAAGCTTCCCCGGTTCACCGAGAAAGGTCGAGATCCCCTAGAAAGCCCAGCCCTTCAAAACACCCAGAATCCTTGAAGAAGGCAAGAAAGAGACCGATGAGCGGCAATCACCCCACTAAAGGCACGATCCTCACTACTAGAAAACGCGGATTTGGCCACGAATTTTTAGCTACGGAAGAAATCGGTCGCCAAAAGCTACAGAAATGGCCACGGATAAAGGAAAAAAACAAAATCCGTGGCCAACCGCAAGAAATTCCGTGGCCATTTATATTTATTTAAAAGAAAAACATAATTGTTATTGGCCACGGATAAATCCGTGGCCGTTAAATAAGAATTTTTTTTCCATTGTAAATTTTAAATTTAGCCACGGTTTTATCCGTGGCTCAATTTTTTTTTAAAAAAAATTTAATTCATTATGGTCACGGATTTATCCGTGGCTATAATGAATTTTTTTTTTTTTTAGAAAAGTATTAAGTGGCCATGGATAAATTCGTGGCCAAAACATAAATTTTATGAAATCGGACATTAAAATGATGTCATTAAAATCGGACTACAATTTATCTCAGGGTTGTTTTGATCAAATGACAGAACTTGTGAAGTCATCAAATCCACCGGATAATCATGTTCCTAACAACTATTATGAGGCAAAAAAAATAGTTAAAAAGTTAGGTTTAACATCGGTGAAGATTGATTGTTGCATCGAGGGGTGTATGTTGTATTACAATGAAGATAACTGTTTAGAGGAATGTAAGTTTTGTAGTCATCCAAGATTTAAACCATCGAAAAGTGGTAGTAGGAATCGTGTTCCTTACAGAAGGATGCACTACATGCCTCTTATTCCAAGGCTGAAAAGGTTGTATGCTTCTTCAAGATCAGCTGATCAAATGAGGTGGCATCATGAGCACAGAGGAGAGCCTGGTGTTATTTGTCATCCATCTGATGGTCTGGCGTGGAAGCTTTTCAATGAAAAGCATTCTGAATTTGCAGCTGAACCACGAAATATTAGGCTTGGATTATGTGCGGATGGATATAATCCATTTAATCATAATTCGTCGAAGCAATACTCGTGTTAGCCCGTGATTGTTACTCCATACAACTTGCCACCAGAATTTTGTATGACTACACCATATATGTTTTTGACATGCTTGATTTCGAGGCCACGTAACCCAAAAGAAAGTATTGATGTGTACTTGCAACCTCTAATTGAGGAGCTGAAAATTTTGTGGTTAGAAGGAGTTGAAACGTATGATATTTCCAGAAGGCAGAAGTTTCAGTTACGGGCCGCCTTGATGTGGACTATCAATGACTTTCCCGCGTATGGGATGTTATCTGGATGGATAACATCGGGTCGTTTGGCTTGTCTTATGTGTATGTGGCAAACAAAGGCGTTCAGACCAAAAAACGGTGGGAAGATTTCTTGGTTCGATTGTCATCGTCAGTTTTTGCCTGACAATCATCCATTTAGGCAAACACAAAGATGCATTTTTCAAAGGACGCCATGAATGATCAAACCCTCCAACAGTTATGACAGGCGATCAAACGTGGGAAGAAGTTCTAGATGACCGAAAGTTACCGATATGCCAGTCAAGCATCCAAAATTACAAAGATATGGCGTACATCACAATTAGACCAAACAAAGCTTTTTTTGGGAGTTGCCGTATTGGAAAGACAATGTGATTCGCTATAATTTGGATGTCATGCACATCGAAAAAAATTTTTTTGACAACATACTCAACACTATCATGGATATTAAAGACAAAACAATGGATAATGAGAAGGCAAGACTGGATTTAGTCAAGTATTGCAAGCGGCCTGAGTTGTATTTACAAATAATGGGTAATTGTAAGGTGGTAAAACCAAAAGCTAGTTACACTTTGACCTCTGAACAAAAACGCGATTTATGCACATTTGTTCAAGCTTTAAAGATGCCTGATGGTTATGCATCGAATTTGGGAGCGTGTGTTGATTATTCGAGGCTCAAGTTGTACGGATTGAAGAGTCACAATTGTCATGTGTTCATGCAACGTTTACTCCCAATAGCATTTAGCGCACTCCCACAAAATGTTTGGAAGCCCCTAACTGAAATAAGTCTGTTCTTCAGAGATTTGTGCTGCACAGAGCTTCGTGAGGAAAGTTTGTCGCAATTGGATAGGAATATCCATTTGATTTTATGCAAATTGGAACGTATTTTTCCTCCAGTATTTTTTGATTCTATAGAACATTTGCCGATACACTTGCCCTTTGAAGCGACGATGTGTGGACCTGTTCAATATAGGTGGATGTATCCATTCGAGAGGTAAATATTTTTTAAAAGATTTGTCAACATCAATTTAAATTTTCTTTGTTGAGTTACAACGAATTAGTAACTTTATCGTACAAAATACGATTATAGGTTCCTACATGATTTGAAACGTATGGTGAAAAATCGTGCAAGAGTCGAGGGCTCAATATGTGAGGCGTACTTAAATCAAGAATCATCATACTTTACATCGTATTATTTGAAAGCCACATTCCGTCGAGGAGTACAAGAGTTAGGCGTAATGAGAATGATGGAAGTGCTAAAGAAATACCCTACACATTGTTAGTTTGCAATCAAGCTGGTCAGCCCGATGGGAAATGCGTAGAGCAATTTTTGAGTGATGATGAGTTGAGAAAGTCTGCATTACATGTTCTTATTAATTGTGACGAGGTCGTACCTATCATCGAGTAAGTATTTAAAAAACATCCCGCTAATTAACTTGTAAATTTAATAATTGTTTTCTAACTTCTAAATAATCTTTTTCAATATATAGAATGTATAGGTTGTCAGTTCGGTACCATTGGCCAAATTTAACTGACCAAGAAGTTGAGGCATTGGTCGAGGCGAATTTTGTAGAATGGTTTGAACAATATGTAAGTATTGTTTTGATTCGAGAAAAAATGTATATATACTGGTTTTTTATAATTATTATGATAGTGTAATTATTTGTGTAGGTTCATGATCCCACAAATATTATCGATAATCAAAATTTACGTGATTTGGCGTGGGGACCAAATCGTAAAGTTAAGACATGGCAAAGGTATACTGTCAATGGATATGCCTTTCATATAGATGACAACACACAACTCATGAACACTTACAATGCTGGTGTTTGTGTTCGGGGCTACGGGGCTGTAGATTTCTATGGCATACTTAAAGAAGTGATTCAGTTGGAATATCCCGGTGTACCTGAAAAGAAGGTTGTCTTATTCAAATGTCATTGGTTCGACTCTGTTTCTAAGAGGGGTATGAAGATACACCCGCAATATAGCATAGTAGAGATCAAAGTTAATGAGAGATACCCAAAAGACGATCCATTTATTATTGCACAACATGCATCTCAAGTATATTATGTACTGTATCCAGGCACAAGGAGGGATAAATTGAATTGGCGTTTTGTAATTAAAACCAGACCCTGAAGTAGAGTAGCCAAGCAACAAATTGTTATCGATGATTTGTTGCAAGAATCTTCACCCGTGGCGAATTCTGTGCTCGATAATGAACCTACGGGTGTTTTGGTAGATGCTGATGGGCCACTAGCAGAGGTAATTTTTGACAATAATACATTTCATAATGAACTTGGAGATGATGAGATACGAGAGGAAGCAATCAAGTATGACGATGATGAGGAGAATGAATTTGACGAGGAACTTGATGATGACGATGACGATGGAGGGGATGATGTGATTGAGTACGACAATGAAGATGAAGATGATGAGAATGAAGATGATGAATAGGATTTTCATTTTAATGGTTGTTGTAGTTTATGGTTTCGATTCATTATCATAAATTCTTCTATGAAATGCTACTTACATAGTTGATGCTTGTGAATTATTATTTTGTATTTATTCATAATTGATGTGTGATCAACTGTTGTGTAGTTTGTTAACAATTTATTAAGTTTCTCGATTATTTGTTGAGAATTTTGAAACAGATGGTTGGGAGATCGAAAAAAGGCAAGGACAAAGTATCGGACTCAGGGTCTAATCGGCACATGCCTCCACCGACCAATCTAAACATCAATTTAGGTAGTTCGAGATCAGATCCTCCATCCCCTGCTTTAGGGTCCGCCCCATCGACGTCGATGAATGAAGGTCGATCCACCGATACCTCTCAAAATAGTGATACCGATGCCCACCACGTTCTAATAATACCACGAGGAAAAGAGTAAGTGAATTGATTTATATAAGTTTGCTATCTTATCAATAAATAGATATATATTCTATATATTTTATGTGCATTACAATGTATAATATTATTTTTTATAAGTGAATTTTTTCACTTGTACAATAGATTTGATCTTGAGGAGAAATGTATCAAGGAGATCGGTCGGATAATTAAAAATGGTTTCAAGCGACCGTGGCCTACTTGGAAAAAGATCCCCATAGATGTTCGTGAGATGTAGTTTGCTGAGTTTAAGGTATGTCTATTTATTTAACTTAAATGAAATTTGAGTATTATTACAATATGTTCGTATATGATTTTTTTAACTTGTTTTTTTTTAGAGAAAATTCTTTTGGCGGCCTGATCGTTCGAGCCGAGTTTGGAAGAACTTCGAAAATTTTGAAGAATAGATTAGCTAAAGCTCATAGGGACAACCGTCGGCCTAATTGGATAGGTGAGGAGTCTTGCGATGCATTACGAGTCATATGGGACAACCCAGAGTACCAGAGGATACGCGACCAGAATAGGGCAAATCGAGCATCGTCATGTGACGGAAGGGGATTCCCTGGCCATAAGGGAGGAGCCAGATCTCATTTAAGGTGGCAAGATCATTTGGTAAGTAATTATTTTTCCTTGTAATTTATTTAAGTAACTGAAGGAGTGTTGATTTTTATGATTTTTCTCATTACTGTACTTGTATTTTATTTTATTTTTCTTGCAGACGGAGAAATATGGACATCGGCCGACCGTAGACGAAACATTTAAGGCTCTCCATTATTCAATGGACGATGATGGAACCGAGCATTTTATCGATGAACGAGCAAAGACTACTTGGGTAGTTTTCTATTAATATTTATCGTCAATTATGATTACCAAAAATGCTTTTATAACAATTCTGTATGTTATTTTATGTAGGAGAGCTTCACAACTAATTATGACGAAGCTTGTTCTCGAGCCGCGGAGAATGCACAGGGCGGCCCTATTCAGCAACCCGACAAAATGGAGGTAACATTCAAACGTCTATTTATTATATATATATATATATAATTATTAATATATATATATATATATATATATTTTATTTAAATATATGTTTGTTTTAGATTTGGAAGCGGACAGTAGGCGCTCCAAAGAAGGGTCGTTGGTATGGGGTTGCCGGTGGACCCTCTACCATCAGTGTTGAGTCTTCTGGCTCATGGAGCTCACACAAAAAATGAGCGAGTTAGAGGAGAAACACAGTAAGAAGATGGCCAATATGGAAGAAAAACATAGTCGAGGGATCTCCGGCCTTCAGAAAACTGTGTCCCTAATGGCGGCCAATTTAAAAAAAACTCACGCATCGATTAACTCCGCGGCGTAAGAAGGGCTCTACTTCGTCTGCTCCTATTGCTCGAGATGAAAATGAAGACGACGATGACGACGATGATGATGACGATGACAATGATGATCGAGGCGATGTTCCTACACCTGACCTTTAAAAACTTTTAAATGTGTATTGTTGTACGAATTATTTTGTATGAATTCATGTATTAAACTAATCAAATAATATTAATTATTAATTATTAATTATATATATATGCCATATGGATTACTAATATGACATTGATATACAGTTTTTTAGAATTTAGGTTTGTTGGTATTTGTTGTTTCGAGAAAAAATTGCAGGTTTTTGGGTATATTAAAACAAATAAAATATTGAAAATATTTTCACAGTTAGCGATGGATTTTTCCGTCACTATTTTTATTATTTAAAAAAATATGGCCACGGATAAATCCGTGGCCAAATAATAAAATTTTTATTTTTTTTATTTTTGGCCATAGTTTTATCCGTGGCCATATTTTTTTTAATTTTCAAAAACGTAAAATATGGCCACGGTTTTATCCGTGGCCATATAATAAAATATTTTATTTTTTCTTGGCCACGGATTTATCCGTGGCCATTTTTTTAATATATTTATCCGTGGCCATTTGTTAATATATTTTTAAATAATAAGAAACCGGCCACGGATTTAAAAAATAATTAAAAATTTTATTTGTTTGGCCACAGATTTTTCCGAGGCCATTTTTTTATATATTTTTTATTAAATCCGTGGCCAATTTAGTAAAAAATTAATTTTTTTTTTAATGTTGGTCACGGATTTTTCTGTGGCCATTTTTTATAATTTTTAATTTTTTTTTATTTTTAAATCTGTGGCCAATTTAGTAAAATTTTTTTTTTTTAATGTTGGCCACGGATTTCTCCGTAGCCAAGATGAAGAAATTTTCGTGGCTAAGTATCCGTGGCCAGTTTTAGCCACGCCATTTTTGGCCACGGATTTTTTCCGTGGCCAAATCTGTAGCCCTTTTTTTTGGCCACGGACCAAAACCTTGTTTTCTAGTAGTGCCTCATGATCGTCGGGGGGTCAGTAGGGGGAGACACCCAATCCTCATGTAAAAGAGTAGGCAGGAAGCTCCGGTACTATCGGTTTGCCCTCGAGGATTTGGGTCGCCCTCAACTGGTCAACTCAATTGAGGGATGTTCAATAGAGTTCAACGAGAGTGACAAGATCCCGGTGCAGAACTCGAAAGGTCTAGTCGAACAACCAGATTATCTGATAGTGGTGACGATGGACGTGGCCAACTTCGCCATCACAAAGACGTTGTTTGATAATGGCTTCAGGGGACATGGGAAAGGTAGACATGAAGCCGGTGCAGACGCCCTTGGTAGGCTTCAGGGGGTCTCAAATTACCCCCCCAGGGCAAATAAAGTTGCCGACGTCCCTTGGCCAGGAGCCTAACAGGAGGACTCTGATGGTAAACTATTTGGTAGTGGACGCCCTGTTCGCCTACAACATGATTTTGGGCTGTCCGGCGCTCAATGCATTCAAAGCGATGGTGTCAACTTACCACCTCGTGATAAAATTCCCCACTGAAGCCAGAATCAGGATGTGTGATGCGATGTCGTCGCCGCATGGACCTGTTACTCGGTGTCACTGGGAATGAAACTTAGGTCCGGGAAGATGAAGTCCCCCGAAGTAGGCTCTGATAGCAATTCTGAAAGACCAGTGGGAATGTCTTCAAAAAACAGAAGACTCGAGGACAGTAGGATCGAGCCCACTGGAGAATCCAAGGCTATCGAGCTAGAACCGAAGAACCCTGAGAAGACTACCAAGACTGGAGTACAGCTTGACAAGGCCAAGGAGCTGATGCTCATCCAGTTCCTTCGAGAGAATAAGGATGTATTTGCGTGGCAGCCCTTAAATTTCCCCAAAATTAGTCCCGAGGTTATCGTGCACTGCTTAAACGTCGATCCGACCTTCAAGTCGGTCAAGCAAAAGAAGAGAGTCTTCAGGGCCGAGAGAAACAGGATAATAGAGGGAGAAGTAAGCAAGCTATTGGAAGCTAGGTCCATCATGCCAATACACTTCCCTGAATGGCTATGCAATGTGGTGGTGGTCCCCAAGGGGCAGGATAAATGGAGGATGTGCAATGATTTTACGGATCTCAACAAGGCGTGCCCTATGAATCCCTATCCGCTCCCTCGAATAGATTAGCTTGTGGATTCCACGACGGGCTGTGAAATGATGACCATGATGGATGCTTATCAGGGATACTATCAAATTTCAATGGCCCTGAAAGACCAGCTAAAAACCTCGTTCGTGGTAGAAATGAGAGTATACTGCTTCTTAGGCATGTCCTTTGGACTTAAGAACGTGGGGGAAACTTACCAAAGGTTAGTAAACCTCATCTTTAAAGAATTGATCAGACGTATTATTGAAGTATATATGGACAACATGATTGTCAAGAGCGCGGAAGAAAAAGACCATCTCGAACACCTGAAGGAAGTCTTTCAAGTGCTGAGGGAGTTCGGCCTCAAACTCAACCCCTCGAAATGCACATTTGCAGTTCGAGGGGGGAAGTTCCTGGGAGATATGGTTAGCGAAAGGGGAATCGAGGCCAACCCCAAAAAAATCGAGGCACTACAAAGGATTGGGACTCCCCAATCGGTGAAGAATGTCCAGAGGCTCTGCGACCGGATTGTTTCCCTTAACAGGTTCATATCTTGGTCGGAAGACAGAAATTTGCCTTTCTTCAAGAAGTTAAGGAAGGTCCCTGAATTTAAATGGACTCCTGAGTGCAAGCAGGCTTTGAGGGAACTTAAGGAGTATTTGGCTGCTCCACCACTGTTAGCCAAACCCAACCCAGGAAGTATCTCGCGGTATCCCCGGAGGTAGTAGTAAGGGAGCGGAAATATCTCCCCGTCTACTACCTCAGTAAAATGTTACAAGGGACGGAGAGGAAATACCTAGAGATAGAAAAATTTGCCCTGGCTCTGATTCATTCAGCAAGAAAGTTGAGGCAATACTCACAGACCAGCCCCTCCGACAAGTCATTTCAAAGCCAAATACGTCAGGCAGGCTCATTAAATGGGCCATAGAGCTGGGAGAGTTTGATGTCTCGTACCAACCACGAACTGCCATCCAACCCACCCACCACAACCCCATGGATCCTCCATGTCGACAGCTCCTCCACCACTCAAGGGGGAGAGCCGGGATTGCTTTGCAGAGCCCAGAAGGCGATGTGGTAGAGCTCGCCATCAGACTCAACTTCCCGATCACCAACAATAAGGCTGAGTATGAAGCCAGTTGGCATCCAACCAAATCGGCAGAACATACGAAGCCAGAGACACCGTGATGACCAAATACCTCAAGATGTTAAAATTCACAAGCGCCCTCAAATGTACCAGGGACCAAGTGGCCAGTTTCAAGACCCTTGATTCTCCTTCAATTCGAGAGCAAACAGTCACCGTCTTATCCATTCAGCCCCTCGAATCCAGTTGGCAGGATGAAATCCGTGCCTTTTTGGAGGGGGAAGAGGAAGTAACGGGACACAAGCAAGCATGAAGATTGAGGAGGTAGTGCACTAGGTACGCCTTAGACAGTGAGGGAAGATTGTTTTGAAAATCTTTCGTCGGACCCCCACTCAGATGTCTCCTTCCCTCGGAAGCTAAGGAGGTAATGCATTCGTTCTATGAAGGGAGCTGCGGTACGCCTTAGACAGCGAGGGAAGATTGTTCCGAAAATCTTTCCTTGGACCCCCACTTAGATGTCTCCTTCCCTCGGAAGCTAAGGAGGTAATGCATTCGTTCTATGAAGGGAGCTGCGGGAATCATGCAGGAGGAAGGTCTTTGGCTAAGAAGATCATAAGGAGTGGTTTCTATTGGCCTACAATCCTAGAGAATGCATCTGAGTACGCTCGAAAGTGCCCGAAATGCCAGTTTTATGCCAATCTCCCCCACAAGCCAGCCGTAGAGATGGTGAACGCCGAAATTTTGTGGCCCTTTGATCAATGGGGAATCGACGTGGTCGGTCATTTCCCCATTGGGAAGGGTCAAAGGAAGTTCGCCATAGTGGCAGTGGAATATTTTACAAAATGAATCAAAATGGAGGTAGTCCCCAAGATCACAGACGCCCAAATCCGATCCTTTATATGGAAGAATATCGTTTGTCGGTTTAGGGTCCCTCGAGTGTTGATATCGGACAACGACACTCAATTCCAGAGTAGGGCCACGACGGAGTGGTGCCAAAGTCACGGCATCGAACAACGGTTCACATCGGTGGGGAACCCCCAAGCAAATGGTTAAGTTGGGGTCACCAATTGCATTATCTTATAAAATCTGAAGACATCACTGGGTGCCCTTAAAGGGGAATGGGCAGATGAGTTGCCTGGGGTACTTTGGGCCTATCACACAACGCCCCGAATAGCAATGGCGGACTCCCCATATGCTTTAGTGTATGGATCAAAAGTGGTGATCCCGGCAGAAATATTGCACAGCACATCCAGAGTAGCGCATTTCAACATGTCCAGGAACGAGGAGAATCACACGATGGAGTTGAACCTGCTCGAGGAGAAAAGGAATGAAGCCCAGTCGAGGATGCAAAAGTATCGAGCCTCCATGGCCCGAGCTTAAAATAAAAGAGTACGCCCCAGAAACTTCTAGCTTGGAGACCTGGTCCTCAAGAGGGTCGAGGTATCCAAGCATGTGGGAAAGTTGGACCCAAATTGGGAAGGGCCTTACAAGGTTGTAAAGGTCTCTTAAAACAACACGTACCGGCTCGAGGACATGTACGGGAGAGATCTACCTCGACCATGGAATGCCTCGAATCTCAGAAAGTTTTACGTTTAAAATAAGATAAGTCTATCGTTCTCTCCTCATTTGGTTGTTTTGCTGTTTGATTAAAAAACTCGTCGAGGATCCTTTTTTGTCGAATGAATGAAGTGTTGTACAAGCTTATATTAATGCAAACTATTTTCAAGAATTTTTGTTTCGTTTTGTTAAGTTCCTGGTTTGTTAAGTTCTCGCGCTCCAACTTGTTTTGAATAAGCAAAAATTAATAACATGCTTTATGAATCAGGAGATGCCTCGAAACCAATGAATTCCATTAATAAGCTCTAAGCCTACTGAGTTCGATAGGTCCTTCATCCTGGCCCTCGCCCTGGCCCCTGGCCTAGTCATGGGCCTCTGCTCCCTCGCCGTCCCTATTGCTCTCGCCGTCTGAATTGCTGGGGGAACTAGGCCTCACTATCCGATCCTTCCAAGACTCAAGAGCCGACGCGGATGGGAGTGGAAGGTCTTCTTCTCCCTAGGATTCACCTTGTGCACTTTCGGAAGGAAGGATATCGAGGTGGCGGAAGACGAAGTTGAACTCGTTCCTCCAGAAATCGAACTCTTTGGACTTTCCCGACGAGGGGGATGCTTATTCTTGAGGCACCCCCTTGCGATCGAAGGACAGTCCAATGGAGTTTCGATCGAAGTCCTTGTTCAAATTGCCTCATACCTAGAGCTAACCGAGAACGAGATCGACTGCCTCCGTAGAATCCTGGAAGCTAAGGCATGTTCGGATGTAGTCGAACGCCTCACTTACCAAGAACCTTGAAAAGGCACGTTTGATCCTCTTTCGACACCGACCGGGGAATGTCCATTCGGCTCTCCGAATCCCAGCCTTGACGCCCTCATCATAGTTCCGGAAGGCCTTCACTTCTGCCTCGGCCCTTTTTTGATTGACTACCTCGTGGTGCTCTTTAGCAAAATCCTGATCGAGGGTCATTTCCTCGCGCAGCTCACGCTCTTCCTCCCAGGCCTTGGCGGTCCTTTTCACCTCGTCGTCTAAATCCTTGCACTGCCTCTCGAGCTCGGTAATGCGAGTCCTCGCAGACTCGAGAAGTTGCTGGCTTTCCTGTAGTTGCAGTCGAAGAGTATCATTGGTCGAGGCCAACTCCCTGGCAAGGACCTCCACCTTTTCGAGGTGCTTCTCCACCTCAGTAGGCGTTTGTTTTATCTTTCTCTCCTCCCGGAGCATCCTCTTATATTTGTTCTTCCCTCAGCGGAAAATGATGGCGCGTCGAAGGAAATGGTGGGAGAGGGGAACGACGACCTGCCCAAAGCCGTCGAGAGTTTAGGCAAGACGTATAACGAAATTAATGAAAATAAAGACATCCTTACCCCGATTAAAGCGTTGTCAAAGTTCGTCTCAAGCCCAGCCATAGAGCATTTTAGCAGCGCCTGCTGGTCGGCTGGAAATTGGAAACCTCGAAGGAGGGTTAGGTTCATCTTGGTGTCAGACTCATTGGCTCTCACCCCGGTGATACGGAGGTTGGATCGATGGCCTGAAATTGGAAACCTCGAAGGAGGGTTAGGTTCGTCTTGGTGTCAGACTCATTGGCTCTCACCCCGGTGATACGGAGGTTGGATCGATGGCCTTAGAGGTTGACGGGGTTACTGGGCCCCGCATCTGCATACCTGATGATCTCCTCCTCCTCGTCAGAGTCTGAGGGCTCGGGGCTTGCTGCTCGTTTTCCTTTGCCCGCGGGAGCGGATTTTTGTTTCTTGGCTCCCCGAGATGCCTCTTCTTCCGCAGCCCTTTTTCGTGAGCCCTCTGTGCCGCCCTAAGGGATGGATACCCCGGGCATGGCCCTTCGGGGGGTCGCCCCTTCGGGTTGGGGACTTGGGCGCGTGGCGGGGGTCACTTGAGGAACCGCCGAGGGCAGGCTGCCAAAAGGAGCCTCTTCCCTAAGTGGGGGGGATACGTCGGTCGCCGTGGGCCGCGACGGTTGGTCGGCCGAAACGGAAGCCCCCACAGGGGCTGAGGCCCCCTGAGTGGAAGATTGATCCGAGGGGGCAACATTTTGATTCAAGGACTCTTGCCCCCCTCTCGAGTCCCCATGAGACTTCTCGAAATTCCTTAGTCGGGGTGACCCTAGCCTCTTCACCTCAAGGAGGTTCCTTCGCCTCCTCAGTTTCAACGTGGGAGGCCTCGGCCCCCCGGCTGGAGCCTTTCCTGGAGCCGGAGTCTCTCATCGACCTCCGTGTTTTCTGAGTAACCGCTTTGTGGTAGGCGTATACTTTGGGGCGAGGAGGTTGAGACTAGCGCCGTTGCTTGTCGAGCCGGGCCAGCAATGCTCTACGGGCATCTATTAAGATGTTGAGACCTGCGCCACGGGAAAAATGTGAGATTTCGGCATTGGGGCTCAAAAAAGAAAAAAAAAAGAGAGATAGAGAAAAGAGGGGGGGGGGAAGTAGGTTTAGGCCCTGAGGACGCATCGCATAAGTATGGCGCCTCGTACCGGGGCGCTCGCTGGGGCCGGGGTTGCCGGAGGCGGTCGACAGGCGACAAGCCTGGAGGGTGTCTTCCGAGGTTAAGAAGAGAGCACACCTTCTCCCCATCTTGGCACAGTCCACCACCTTCCCCTCGTCAAAACTGGGCTCCTCGTAGTAGAAGTTGACGTTGAGTACGGGAGGTTGGGGCCAGTTCGAGGGCATTCCCAACTGTCCTCGATCCTCCACAAACACAAACTTCCTTTTCCACCCTGACCCATGGGAAGATTTAAAGCCATCCAGCACTTTCGAGGAAGTTGAATGGGCGGACAGGTACAGGAAGCCAGGCTCATCCTCCGTCGATTCGCCTGGACCGGACCAGACTGAATCATTTGACTGAAAGAACTCCAAAAAATTGGCCGGGCTAGCTTCCTCCTTGAGAAATTTCATGATCACCACAAAAGCGACGATGATCATGATGGAGTTGGGCACCAGTTGGCTAGGGCACACGCCAGCAAACTCCAACAACCTTCGAAAAATCAATTTAGGGCAAAGCCCTCAACCTTTTATAAGGGTTACAGCAAACGCCGCTAATCATCGCGACTCCTCGGTTGCTGCGGCAATAAAGCCTGCAGCAATTATAACTAGGCACGCCCCCTGCCATCATGACTTTTTGGCCACTAGAAATTAATGGGCAGGCACGTGGGCCGTCAGAGTCGAAGGAATGACTTTTCATGCCTCGTTGGCTTATCAAATTCAAAAAGTGAATGGACACCTGGCGCCCCGCAATGCAAATCACTCTTGAAAGCTGATGTCCTCGTCCCAATCAAGAGTGGGGGGGCTAATGATGGGCCAGGCGCCACCTCATCACGCCAGGTCAGCGGGAACCTCTGGATAGCTCAAGTTAGAAACTAAGTCCCTTGAGATGGCGGACCGTCCTTGAGCGAGCCCTCAAGATGGTTGTTCTCAAAAGGCACGAGTATGCTGCTGAAGGGATCCTCGAAATGACCCGCGACACTCGAATTAGACTGTGCTCACACGGGATAGCCTCGGGGCATTTCCCTCCTGAGAGGAGCGACTCCAGGCTTACCTAAGGGCTCGAGTCTAAGGGCGTGGGGTGCCCTCGAATGTGTACCTATCGAGGACGTAATCCCTTGTCGAGGACACATTCCCCCCACTTTGGCATCACTCAGCTTAACGCTCAACATGGAGGAATCCAGCTGGCAGCCAACGGTAGGCCTTACCTGCCGCCACCTAATGCACCTCAGTGGCGCATGAGACCATCCCATCGGTATCCAACGTATTAAATGCCATGTCATAAATACAATCCTTGACCATAAATGCTCAAGATACACATTAAATACCAACAAGGCCCCCCATTAAGGAGACATGGGGGTAGTCGTCCCTGGGAATTACAAAGGGAACAAAAAGCACATGCCGGTACGGTCCTTGTCAGGAAGTTGACCGGCTCCCACTAACCACGTCCCATTCAGGTGCCTCACTCTCATATATATACCAAATCGACTCTCCACCCAAGGGTAAGAAATATCATAGGACTCTCTTATTCATTCTTGATAAGCAAGAGAACCTTTCATTCACTATTCATCATCTTTTCCAAATACTGACTTGAGCGTCGGAGGGCCTACGCCGGGGCAAAACCGACTAGTCTCACGTGCGTTCCTCTCTCTTTGACAAATGGGCCACCAACATTATCATCCAAAGCCCTTTGAATCCTGACACGTGGTCGAACAAAAAATGGACCGCATCAGTGTGAAACAACACTACAATCAAGGAAGAAAAATGGTGGCTACTAGGATAAACCCCTTCGGTGCACGAAACACCCCCGCCACAGGAGAGGACCAGCACTCAGTCCACCATCTCCTACTTCTGCCACCTCCCATGGCGAACCCCCTACCAGCAGAATCAGACCTGGCAGGCTCATCGCAAGCACACATGAATGCCCTACTCGCACCTGCCAATATTGACCGAAGGAGCAGGATCCGAATCCCCCTAACGGGAACGGGCTTACCTACGCCCAACACGGAGAAAATGATTACTATTCCCCTCGAACGATTGAGGGATTTCATCAGACATTGTAATCTCCAAGCCTTTGAAAGGCTCAAAGAAAGTGTTGTCCGAGCCCCACCAAGCCCCAACATGGCAACGACTCCAGCCAACTGATGAGTTCCATCGTACCAAAATTGCGCTTGGAAGACGAGCTATCGACTGTGCCGACTGAAGGAAGAAGAGGCAGAATCAAGCCATTGCGGCAGGGTTCCCCATCGCCAGTACCCGAATTTGGGGCACCCTCTCCAAGCCCTTTTTTCGAGGAACTCCTGACCCAACCCAACTCTTGGGGAACTTGAGTAGATGAAGAACCAGCTCTACCACCTTACCCAGAAGATTGCCGACGTCGAGCATCCTAAGAACAGGATCGAACCCTATGATGGCAAGGATCCTCTTTCGATCATTACTATGGTAGGAGACAAAGGGTCTTCGCCCACCATATTCGAGAATAAAAGATCTGTTTACATGACCGAGTTCCGATCAACCTTTCCCACTACGACGGAAGTACCGACCCGGATGATCACCTGCTCCAGTTCGAGAATGCTATTGACGTCTACAGACTCTTGAACAGAATGATAGCTAAATTTTTTGCTATTACCCTTTTTGGTGTGGCACGACAGTGGTTCACCCGGCTTGAGCCGGAGTTGATCCACTCTTTTGAAAAGCTAGTCGATCGGTTTTTACACCATTTTACGGCCAAAAAAGACACCAAGTTTCCTCACACCCATCTTCATGGAATTCGCTAGCAAGAAGGGGAATCCCTACGTGACTTTATGACCCGTTTCAACAATGAGGTCCTTTGAGTCGACGACCCTTGGATCGATTTCATCAACTTCACCTTGTATAATGCCCTCTGGTACGAAGATTGTGCTAAGGCGATCGTTCTCAAACCCCCTCGATCCATGAGAGAGCTCCAGACTCTGACCTCCAACTTCATGATCTTCGAAGAAATGCATTATATCAAACATGGGGACAAGAAGGAAAAAGAGCAAAA